>CALNHX010008562.1:30952-59260 GCA_940337035.1 Agriotes lineatus | reverse complement strand
GGTTCTATTTTTTGCTGCAACTCCTTGTTATTGTCTTCCAATATTTTTCTCCCCTCAGCTAGTCTGAAAAACACAAAGGTAGAATATTAACTTCGAAAATAGTAAGTACGCTTGACACTTTTTTTCATTTTCGGAATCAGGTACGTTGGTTGGTTGGAGATTAGATTTAATATATCTATTGCGTTTCCATTTTGTTTTCTACACCTCGTGGCACCTTAACTTTCCATTATTTGTTAACAAACGGTTAGTCTGCAACGGACAATGGTGGAGTTCTAAGTTAGAAAACAAAAGTGCACTTGAAAATTTTTTAGTGTTTTTGAATACTGGTGCGCCCTGTCGTTGTGGATTAGCCTTAGTATATCATTTGTATTTCTATTCCTTTCAAACAAATAATTGCGCATTACCTTCCATATCCTCGATAGCGAAAGTTGTCCATACAAATATAAAACATTGTGAAAACTAGAACACAAAAAGTTTACTTCACACTCTTGAATTGTTTCCAACTAGGGTACGTACATTGGTTAGAAATTATACTTGGTATGTCTCCATCAGGTTCTATTTTTTGCTGCAACTCCTTGTTATTGTCTTCCAATATTTTTCTCCCCTCAGCTAGTCTGAAAAACACAAAGATAGAATATTAACTTCGAAAATAGTAAGTACGCTTGACACTTTTTTTCATTTTCGGACTCAGGTACGTTGGTTGGTTGGAGATTAGATTTAATATATCTATTGCGTTTCCATTTTGTTTTCTACACCTCGTGGCACCTTAACTTTGCATTATTTGTTAACAAATGGCTAGTCTGCAACGGACAATGGTGGAGTTCCAAGTCAGAAAACAAAAGTGCACTTGAAAATTTTTTAGTCTTTTTGAATACAGGTGCGCCCTGTCGTTGTGGATTAGCCTTAGTATATCATTTGTATTTCTATTCCTTTCAAACAAATAATTGCGCATTACCTTCCATATCCTTGAAAGCGAAAGTTGTCCATACAAATATAAAACATTGTGAAAACTACAACACAAAAAGTTTACTTCACACTCTTGAATTATTTCAAACTAGGGTACGTACATTGGTTAGAAATTATACTTGGTATGTCTTCATCAGGTTCTATTTCTTGATGCAACTCCTTGTTATTGTCTTCCAATATTTTTCTCCCCTCAGCTGGTCTGAAAAACACAAAGGCGGAATATTAACTTCGAAAATAGTAAGTACGTTTAACACTTTTTTACATTTTCGGACTCAGGTACGTTGGTTGGTTGGAGATTAGATTTAATATATCTATTGCGTTTCCATTTTGTTTTCTACACCTCGTGGCACCTTAACTTTCCATTATTTGTTAACAAACGGTTAGTCTGCAAAGGACAATGGTGGAGTTCTAAGTTAGAAAACAAATGTGCACTTGAAAATTTTTTAGTGTTTTTGAATACAGGTGCGCCCTGTCGTTGTGGATTAGCCTTAGTATATCATTTGTATTTCTATTCCTTTCAAACAAATAATTGCGCATTACCTTCCATATCCTTGAAAGCGAAAGTTGTCCATACAAATATAAAACATTGTGAAAACTACAACACAAAAAGTTTACTTCACACTCTTGAATTATTTCAAACTAGGGTACATACATTGGTTAGAAATTATACTTGGTATGTCTCCATCAGGTTCTATTTCTTGATGCAACTCCTTGTTATTGTCTTCCAATATTTTTCTCCCCTCAGCTGGTCTGAAAAACACAAAGGCGGAATATTAACTTCGAAAATAGTAAGTACGTTTAACACTTTTTTACATTTTCGGACTCAGGTACGTTGGTTGGTTGGAGATTAGATTTAATATATCTATTGCGTTTCCATTTTGTTTTCTACACCTCGTGGCACCTTAACTTTCCATTATTTGTTAACAAACGGTTAGTCTGCAAAGGACAATGGTGGAGTTCTAAGTTAGAAATAAAATGTGCACTTGAAATTTTTTTAGTGTTTTTGAATACAGGTGCGCCCTGTCGTTGTGGATTAGCCTTAGTATATCATTTGTATTTCTATTCCTTTCAAACAAATAATTGCGCATTACCTTCCATATCCTTGAAAGCGAAAGTTGTCCATACAAATATAAAACATTGTGAAAACTAGAACACAAAAAGTTTACTTCACACTCTTGAATTGTTTCCAACTAGGGTACGTACATTGGTTACAAATTATACTTGGTATGTCTCCATCAGGTTCTATTTTTTGCTGCAACTCCTTGTTATTGTCTTCCAATAATTTTCTCCCCTCAGCTAGTCTGAAAAACACAAAGGTAGAATATTAACTTCGAAAATAGTAAGTACGCTTGACACTTTTTTTCATTTTCGGAATCAGGTACGTTGGTTGGTTGGAGATTAGATTTAATATATCTATTGCGTTTCCATTTTGTTTTCTACACCTCGTGGCACCTTAACTTTCCATTATTTGTTAACAAACGGTTAGTCTGCAACGGACAATGGTGGAGTTCTAAGTTAGAAAACAAAAGTGCACTTGAAAATTTTTTAGTGTTTTTGAATACAGGTGCGCCCTGTGGTTGTGGATTAGCCTTAGTATATCATTTGTATTTCCATTCCTTTCAAACAACTAATTGCGCATTACCTACCATCTCCTTCAAAGCGAAAGTTGTCCATACAAATATAAAACATTGTGAAAACTACAACACAAAAAGTTTACTTCACACTCTTGAATTGTTTCCAACTAGGGTACGTAAATTGGTTAGAAATTATACTTGGTATGTCTCCATCAGGTTCTATTTCTTGATGCAACTCCTTGTTATTGTCTTCCAATATTTTTCACCCCTCAGCTGGTCTGAAAAACACAAAGGCGGAATATTAACTTCGAAAATAGTAAGTACGTTTAACACTTTTTTACATTTTCGGACTCAGGTACGTTGGTTGGTTGGAGATTAGATTTAATATATCTATTGCGTTTCCATTTTGTTTTCTACACCTCGTGGCACCTTAACTTTCCATTATTTGTTAACAAACGGTTAGTCTGCAAAGGACAATGGTGGAGTTCTAAGTTAGAAAACAAATGTGCACTTGAAAATTTTTTAGTGTTTTTGAATACAGGTGCGCCCTGTCGTTGTGGATTAGCCTTAGTATATCATTTGTATTTCTATTCCTTTCAAACAAATAATTGCGCATTACCTTCCATATCCTTGAAAGCGAAAGTTGTCCATACAAATATAAAACATTGTGAAAACTACAACACAAAAAGTTTAATTCACACTCTTGAATTATTTCAAACTAGGGTACGTACATTGGTTAGAAATTATACTTGGTATGTCTCCATCAGGTTCTATTTCTTGATGCAACTCCTTGTTATTGTCTTCCATTATTTTTCTCCCCTCAGCTGGTCTGAAAAACACAAAGGCGGAATATTAACTTCGAAAATAGTAAGTACGTTTAACACTTTTTTACATTTTCGGACTCAGGTACGTTGGTTGGTTGGAGATTAGATTTAATATATCTATTGCGTTTCCATTTTGTTTTCTACACCTCGTGGCACCTTAACTTTCCATTATTTGTTAACAAACGGTTAGTCTGCAAAGGACAATGGTGGAGTTCTAAGTTAGAAAACAAATGTGCACTTGAAAATTTTTTAGTGTTTTTGAATACAGGTGCGCCTGTCGTTGTGGATTAGCCTTAGTATATCATTTGTATTGCTATTCCTTTCAAACAAATAATTGCGCATTACCTTCCATATCCTTGAAAGCGAAAGTTGTCCATACAAATATAAAACATTGTGAAAACTACAACACAAAAAGTTTACTTCACACTCTTGAATTGTTTCCAACTAGGGTACGTACATTGGTTAGAAATTATACTTGGTATGTCTCCATCAGGTTCTCTTTTTTGCTGCAACTCCTTGTTATTGTCTTCCAATATTTTTCTCCCCTCAGCTAGTCTGAAAAACACAAAGATAGAATATTAACTTCGAAAATAGTAAGTACGCTTGACACTTTTTTTCATTTTCGGACTCAGGTACGTTGGTTGGTTGGAGATTAGATTTAATATATCTATTGCGTTTCCATTTTGTTTTCTACACCTCGTGGCACCTTAACTTTCCATTATTTGTTAACAAACGGTTAGTCTGCAAAGGACAATGGTGGAGTTCTAAGTTAGAAAACAAAAGTGCACTTGAAATTTTTTTAGTGTTTTTGAATACAGGTGCGCCCTGTCGTTGTGGATTAGCCTTAGTATATCATTTGTATTTCTATTCCTTTCAAACAAATAATTGCGCATTACCTTCCATATCCTTGAAAGCTCAAGTTGTCCATACAAATATAAAACATTGTGAAAACTACAACACAAAAAGTTTACTTCACACTCTTGAATTGTTTCCAACTAGGGTACGTACATTGGTTAGAAATTATACTTGGTATGTCTCCATCAGGTTCTATTTTTTGCTGCAACCCCTTGTTATTGTCTTCCAATATTTTTCTCCCCTCAGCTAGTCTGAAAAACACAAAGATAGAATATTAACTTCGAAAATAGTAAGTACGCTTGACACTTTTTTTCATTTTCGGACTCAGGTACGTTGGTTGGTTGGAGATTAGATTTAATATATCTATTGCGTTTCCATTTTGTTTTCTACACCTCGTGGCACCTTAACTTTCCATTATTTGTTAACAAACGGTTAGTCTGCAACGGACAATGGTGGAGTTCTAAGTTAGAAAACAAAAGTGCACTTGAAAATTTTTTAGTGTTTTTGAATACAGGTGCGCCCTGTGGTTGTGGATTAGCCTTAGTATATCATTTGTATTTCCATTCCTTTCAAACAACTAATTGCGCATTACCTACCATCTCCTTCAAAGCGAAAGTTGTCCATACAAATATAAAACATTGTGAAAACTACAACACAAAAAGTTTACTTCACACTCTTGAATTGTTTCCAACTAGGGTACGTAAATTGGTTAGAAATTATACTTGGTATGTCTCCATCAGGTTCTATTTCTTGATGCAACTCCTTGTTATTGTCTTCCAATATTTTTCACCCCTCAGCTGGTCTGAAAAACACAAAGGCGGAATATTAACTTCGAAAATAGTAAGTACGTTTAACACTTTTTTACATTTTCGGACTCAGGTACGTTGGTTGGTTGGAGATTAGATTTAATATATCTATTGCGTTTCCATTTTGTTTTCTACACCTCGTGGCACCTTAACTTTCCATTATTTGTTAACAAACGGTTAGTCTGCAAAGGACAATGGTGGAGTTCTAAGTTAGAAAACAAATGTGCACTTGAAAATTTTTTAGTGTTTTTGAATACAGGTGCGCCCTGTCGTTGTGGATTAGCCTTAGTATATCATTTGTATTTCTATTCCTTTCAAACAAATAATTGCGCATTACCTTCCATATCCTTGAAAGCGAAAGTTGTCCATACAAATATAAAACATTGTGAAAACTACAACACAAAAAGTTTACTTCACACTCTTGAATTATTTCAAACTAGGGTACGTACATTGGTTAGAAATTATACTTGGTATGTCTCCATCAGGTTCTATTTCTTGATGCAACTCCTTGTTATTGTCTTCCATTATTTTTCTCCCCTCAGCTGGTCTGAAAAACACAAAGGCGGAATATTAACTTCGAAAATAGTAAGTACGTTTAACACTTTTTTACATTTTCGGACTCAGGTACGTTGGTTGGTTGGAGATTAGATTTAATATATCTATTGCGTTTCCATTTTGTTTTCTACACCTCGTGGCACCTTAACTTTCCATTATTTGTTAACAAACGGTTAGTCTGCAAAGGACAATGGTGGAGTTCTAAGTTAGAAAACAAATGTGCACTTGAAAATTTTTTAGTGTTTTTGAATACAGGTGCGCCCTGTCGTTGTGGATTAGCCTTAGTATATCATTTGTATTGCTATTCCTTTCAAACAAATAATTGCGCATTACCTTCCATATCCTTGAAAGCGAAAGTTGTCCATACAAATATAAAACATTGTGAAAACTACAACACAAAAAGTTTACTTCACACTCTTGAATTGTTTCCAACTAGGGTACGTACATTGGTTAGAAATTATACTTGGTATGTCTCCATCAGGTTCTCTTTTTTGCTGCAACTCCTTGTTATTGTCTTCCAATATTTTTCTCCCCTCAGCTAGTCTGAAAAACACAAAGATAGAATATTAACTTCGAAAATAGTAAGTACGCTTGACACTTTTTTTCATTTTCGGACTCAGGTACGTTGGTTGGTTGGAGATTAGATTTAATATATCTATTGCGTTTCCATTTTGTTTTCTACACCTCGTGGCACCTTAACTTTCCATTATTTGTTAACAAACGGTTAGTCTGCAAAGGACAATGGTGGAGTTCTAAGTTAGAAAACAAATGTGCACTTGAAAATTTTTTAGTGTTTTTGAATACAGGTGCGCCCTGTCGTTGTGGATTAGCCTTAGTATATCATTTGTATTTCTATTCCTTTCAAACAAATAATTGCGCATTACCTTCCATATCCTTGAAAGCGAAAGTTGTCCATACAAATATAAAACATTGTGAAAACTACAACACAAAAAGTTTACTTCACACTCTTGAATTGTTTCCAACTAGGGTACGTACATTGGTTAGAAATTATACTTGGTATGTCTCCATCAGGTTCTATTTTTTGCTGCAACCCCTTGTTATTGTCTTCCAATATTTTTCTCCCCTCAGCTAGTCTGAAAAACACAAAGATAGAATATTAACTTCGAAAATAGTAAGTACGCTTGACACTTTTTTTCATTTTCGGACTCAGGTACGTTGGTTGGTTGGAGATTAGATTTAATATATCTATTGCGTTTCCATTTTGTTTTCTACACCTCGTGGCACCTTAACTTTCCATTATTTGTTAACAAACGGTTAGTCTGCAAAGGACAATGGTGGAGTTCTAAGTTAGAAAACAAAAGTGCACTTGAAAATTTTTTAGTGTTTTTGAATACAGGTGCGCCCTGTCGTTGTGGATTAGCCTTAGTATATCATTTGTATTTCTATTCCTTTCAAAAAAATAATTGCGCATTACCTTCCATATCCTTGAAAGCGAAAGTTGTCCATACAAATATAAAACATTGTGAAAACTAGAACACAAAAAGTTTACTTCACACTCTTGAATTGTTTCCAACTAGGGTACGTACATTGGTTAGAAATTATACTTGGTATGTCTCCATCAGGTTCTATTTTTTGCTGCAACTCCTTGTTATTGTCTTCCAATATTTTTCTCCCCTCAGCTAGTCTGAAAAACACAAAGGTAGAATATTAACTTCGAAAATAGTAAGTACGCTTGACACTTTTTTTCATTTTCGGAATCAGGTACGTTGGTTGGTTGGAGATTAGATTTAATATATCTATTGCGTTTCCATTTTGTTTTCTACACCTCGTGGCACCTTAACTTTCCATTATTTGTTAACAAACGGTTAGTCTGCAACGGACAATGGTGGAGTTCTAAGTTAGAAAACAAAAGTGCACTTGAAATTTTTTTAGTGTTTTTGAATACAGGTCCGCCCTGTGGTTGTGGATTAGCCTTAGTATATCATTTGTATTTCCATTCCTTTCAAACAACTAATTGCGCATTACCTACCATCTCCTTCAAAGCGAAAGTTGTCCATACAAATATAAAACATTGTGAAAACTAGAACACAAAAAGTTTACTTCACACTCTTGAATTATTTCAAACTAGGGTACGTACATTGGTTAGAAATTATACTTGGTATGTCTCCATCAGGTTCTATTTCTTGATGCAACTCCTTGTTATTGTTTTCCATTATTTTTCTCCCCTCAGCTGGTCTGAAAAACACAAAGGCGGAATATTAACTTCGAAAATAGTAAGTACGTTTGACACTTTTTTACATTTTCGGACTCAGGTACGTTGGCTGGTTGGAGATTAGATTTAATATATCTATTGCGTTTCCCCAGCGTGGCTCTGATGGTTAGAGCATCGGACTGCGGCGCGGAAGTCTGGAGTTCAAATCCCAGATCGATGCCTGGCGGGCGGCCTACCCAGTCGCTTTAAATAATTGGGAACCTGCGTTCGAAAGAACAAGGGGTAATAATGCGGTTGTCTAATGCGTGGTGCTCACCACATCACCACGTGTCATGAATTTGACACGCGACAGCCGGGTGTAAGAGCGAGGATACGAAAGCTCTAACCTTCCGCCTTGCAGGCCAAGCTCCTTCAAGGGGTGTTAGTGCCTCAAAAAAAAAAAAAAAAAATTGCGTTTCCATTTTGTTTTCTACACCTCGTGGCACCTTAACTTTCCATTATTTGTTAACAAACGGTTAGTCTGCAAAGGACAATGGTGGAGTTCTAAGTTAGAAAACAAAAGTGCACTTGAAAATTTTTTAGTGTTTTTGAATACTGGTGCGCCCTGTCGTTGTGGATTAGCCTTAGTATATCATTTGTATTTCTATTCCTTTCAAACAAATAATTGCGCATTACCTTCCATATCCTTGATAGCGAAAGTTGTCCATACAAATATAAAACATTGTGAAAACTACAACACAAAAAGTTTACTTCACACTCTTGAATTATTTCAAACTAGGGTACGTACATTGGTTAGAAATTATACTTGGTATGTCTCCATCAGGTTCTATTTTTTGCTGCAACTCCTTGTTATTGTCTTCCAATATTTTTCTCCCCTCAGCTAGTCTGAAAAACAAAAAGGTAGAATATTAACTTCGAAAATAGTAAGTACGCTTGACACTTTTTTTCATTTTCGGAATCAGGTACGTTGGTTGGTTGGAGATTAGATTTAATATATCTATTGCGTTTCCATTTTGTTTTCTACACCTCGTGGCACCTTAACTTTCCATTATTTGTTAACAAACGGTTAGTCTGCAACGGACAATGGTGGAGTTCTAAGTTAGAAAACAAAAGTGCACTTGAAAATTTTTTAGTGTTTTTGAATACTGGTGCGCCCTGTCGTTGTGGATTAGCCTTAGTATATCATTTGTATTTCTATTCCTTTCAAACAAATAATTGCGCATTACCTTCCATATCCTTGAAAGCGAAAGTTGTCCATACAAATATAAAACATTGTGAAAACTACAACACAAAAAGTTTACTTCACACTCTTGAATTGTTTCCAACTAGGGTACGTACATTGGTTAGAAATTATACTTGGTATGTCTCCATCAGGTTCTATTTTTTGCTGCAACTCCTTGTTATTGTCTTCCAATATTTTTCTCCCCTCAGCTAGTCTGAAAAACACAAAGATAGAATATTAACTTCGAAAATAGTAAGTACGCTTGACACTTTTTTTCATTTTCGGACTCAGGTACGTTGGTTGGTTGGAGATTAGATTTAATATATCTATTGCGTTTCCATTTTGTTTTCTACACCTCGTGGCACCTTAACTTTCCATTATTTGTTAACAAACGGTTAGTCTGCAAAGGACAATGGTGGAGTTCTAAGTTAGAAAACAAAAGTGCACTTGAAAATTTTTTAGTGTTTTTGAATACAGGTGCGCCTGTCGTTGTGGATTAGCCTTAGTATATCATTTGTATTTCTATTCCTTTCAAAAAAATAATTGCGCATTACCTTCCATATCCTTGAAAGCGAAAGTTGTCCATACAAATATAAAACATTGTGAAAACTAGAACACAAAAAGTTTACTTCACACTCTTGAATTGTTTCCAACTAGGGTACGTACATTGGTTAGAAATTATACTTGGTATGTCTCCATCAGGTTCTATTTTTTGCTGCAACTCCTGGTTATTGTCTTCCAATATTTTTCTCCCCTCAGCTAGTCTGAAAAACACAAAGGTAGAATATTAACTTCGAAAATAGTAAGTACGCTTGACACTTTTTTTCATTTTCGGAATCAGGTACGTTGGTTGGTTGGAGATTAGATTTAATATATCTATTGCGTTTCCATTTTGTTTTCTACACCTCGTGGCACCTTAACTTTCCATTATTTGTTAACAAACGGTTAGTCTGCAACGGACAATGGTGGAGTTCTAAGTTAGAAACAAAAGTGCACTTGAAAATTTTTTAGTGTTTTTGAATACTGGTGCGCCCTGTCGTTGTGGATTAGCCTTAGTATATCATTTGTATTTCTATTCCTTTCAAAAAAATAATTGCGCATTACCTTCCATATCCTTGAAAGCGAAAGTTGTCCATACAAATATAAAACATTGTGAAAACTAGAACACAAAAAGTTTACTTCACACTCTTGAATTGTTTCCAACTAGGGTACGTACATTGGTTAGAAATTATACTTGGTATGTCTCCATCAGGTTCTATTTTTTGCTGCAACTCCTGGTTATTGTCTTCCAATATTTTTCTCCCCTCAGCTAGTCTGAAAAACACAAAGGTAGAATATTAACTTCGAAAATAGTAAGTACGCTTGACACTTTTTTTCATTTTCGGAATCAGGTACGTTGGTTGGTTGGAGATTAGATTTAATATATCTATTGCGTTTCCATTTTGTTTTCTACACCTCGTGGCACCTTAACTTTCCATTATTTGTTAACAAACTGTTAGTCTGCAACGGACAATGGTGGAGTTCTAAGTTAGAAAACAAAAGTGCACTTGAAATTTTTTTAGTGTTTTTGAATACAGGTGCGCCCTGTGGTTGTGGATTAGCCTTAGTATATATCATTTGTATTTCCATTCCTTTCAAACAACTAATTGCGCATTACCTACCATCTCCTTCAAAGCGAAAGTTGTCCATACAAATATAAAACATTGTGAAAACTAGAACACAAAAAGTTTACTTCACACTCTTGAATTATTTCAAACTAGGGTACGTACATTGGTTAGAAATTATACTTGGTATGTCTCCATCAGGTTCTATTTCTTGATGCAACTCCTTGTTATTGTTTTCCATTATTTTTCTCCCCTCAGCTGGTCTGAAAAACACAAAGGCGGAATATTAACTTCGAAAATAGTAAGTACGTTTGACACTTTTTTACATTTTCGGACTCAGGTACGTTGGCTGGTTGGAGATTAGATTTAATATATCTATTGCGTTTTCCCAGCGTGGCTCTGATGGTTAGAGCATCGGACTGCGGCGCGGAAGTCTGGAGTTCAAATCCCAGATCGATGCCTGGCGGGCGGCCTACCCAGTCGCTTTAAATAATTGGGAACCTGCGTTCGAAAGAACAAGGGGTAATAATGCGGTTGTCTAATGCGTGGTGCTCACCACATCACCACGTGTCATGAATTTGACACGCGACAGCCGGGTGTAAGAGCGAGGATACGAAAGCTCTAACCTTCCGCCTTGCAGGCCAAGCTCCTTCAAGGGGTGTTAGTGCCTCAAAAAAAAAAAAAAAAAAAAAAAATTGCGTTTCCATTTTGTTTTCTACACCTCGTGGCACCTTAACTTTCCATTATTTGTTAACAAACTGTTAGTCTGCAACGGACAATGGTGGAGTTCTAAGTTAGAAAACAAAAGTGCACTTGAAATTTTTTTAGTGTTTTTGAATACAGGTGCGCCCTGTGGTTGTGGATTAGCCTTAGTATATCATTTGTATTTCCATTCCTTTCAAACAACTAATTGCGCATTACCTACCATCTCCTTCAAAGCGAAAGTTGTCCATACAAATATAAAACATTGTGAAAACTAGAACACAAAAAGTTTACTTCACACTCTTGAATTATTTCAAACTAGGGTACGTACATTGGTTAGAAATTATACTTGGTATGTCTCCATCAGGTTCTATTTCTTGATGCAACTCCTTGTTATTGTTTTCCATTATTTTTCTCCCCTCAGCTGGTCTGAAAAACACAAAGGCGGAATATTAACTTCGAAAATAGTAAGTACGTTTGACACTTTTTTACATTTTCGGACTCAGGTACGTTGGCTGGTTGGAGATTAGATTTAATATATCTATTGCGTTTCCCCAGCGTGGCTCTGATGGTTAGAGCATCGGACTGCGGCGCGGAAGTCTGGAGTTCAAATCCCAGATCGATGCCTGGCGGGCGGCCTACCCAGTCGCTTTAAATAATTGGGAACCTGCGTTCGAAAGAACAAGGGGTAATAATGCGGTTGTCTAATGCGTGGTGCTCACCACATCACCACGTGTCATGAATTTGACACGCGACAGCCGGGTGTAAGAGCGAGGATACGAAAGCTCTAACCTTCCGCCTTGCAGGCCAAGCTCCTTCAAGGGGTGTTAGTGCCTCAAAAAAAAAAAAAAAAAAAAAATTGCGTTTCCATTTTGTTTTCTACACCTCGTGGCACCTTAACTTTCCATTATTTGTTAACAAACGGTTAGTCTGCAAAGGACAATGGTGGAGTTCTAAGTTAGAAAACAAATGTGCACTTGAAAATTTTTTAGTGTTTTTGAATACAGGTGCGCCCTGTCGTTGTGGATTAGCCTTAGTATATCATTTGTATTTCTATTCCTTTCAAACAAATAATTGCGCATTACCTTCCATATCCTTGAAAGAAAGTTGTCCATACAAATATATAACATTGTGAAAACTAGAACACAAAAAGTTTACTTCACACTCTTTAATAATTTCAAACTAGGGTACGCACATTGGTTAGATATTATACTTGGTATGTCTCCATCAGGTTCTATTTTTTGCTGCAACTCCTTGTTATTGTCTTCCAATATTTTTCTCCCCTCAGCTAGTCTGAAAAACACAAAGGTAGAATATTAACTTCGAAAATAGTAAGTACGCTTGACACTTTTTTTCATTTTCGGACTCAGGTACGTTGGTTGGTTGGAGATTAGATTTAATATATCTATTGCGTTTCCATTTTGTTTTCTACACTTCGTGGCACCTTAACTCTCCATTATTTGTTAACAAACGGTTAGTCTGCAACGGACAATGGTGGAGTTCTAAGTTAGAAAACAAAAGTGCACTTGAAATTTTTTTAGTGTTTTTGAATACAGGTGCGCCTGTCGTTGTGAATTAGCCTTAGTATATCATTTGTATTTCTATTCCTTTCAAACAAATAATGGCGCATTACCTACCATCTCCTTCAAAGCGAAAGTTGTCCATACAAATATAAAACATTGTGAAAACTAGAACACAAAAAGTTTACTTCACACTCTTGAATTATTTCAAACTAGGGTACGTACATTGGTTAGAAATTATACTTGGTATGTCTCCATCAGGTTCTATTTTTTGCTGCAACTCCTTGGTATTGTCTTCCAATATTTTTCTCCCCTCAGCTAGTCTGAAAACAAAAAGGTAGAATATTAACTTCGAAAATAGTAAGTACGCTTGACACTTTTTTCATTTTCGGAATCAGGTACGTTGGTTGGTTGGAGATTAGATTTAATATATCTATTGCGTTTCCATTTTGTTTTCTACACCTCGTGGCACCTTAACTTTCCATTATTTGTTAACAAACGGTTAGTCTGCAACGGACAATGGTGGAGTTCTAAGTTAGAAAACAAAAGTGCACTTGAAAATTTTTTAGTGTTTTTGAATACTGGTGCGCCCTGTCGTTGTGGATTAGCCTTAGTATATCATTTGTATTTCTATTCCTTTCAAACAAATAATTGCGCATTACCTTCCATATCCTTGAAAGCGAAAGTTGTCCATACAAATATAAAACATTGTGAAAACTACAACACAAAAAGTTTACTTCACACTCTTGAATTATTTCAAACTAGGGTACGTACATTGGTTAGAAATTATACTTGGTATGTCTCCATCAGGTTCTATTTTTTGCTGCAACTCCTTGTTATTGTCTTCCAATATTTTCTCCCCTCAGCTAGTCTGAAAAACAAAAAGGTAGAATATTAACTTCGAAAATAGTAAGTACGCTTGACACTTTTTTTCATTTTCGGAATCAGGTACGTTGGTTGGTTGGAGATTAGATTTAATATATCTATTGCGTTTCCATTTTGTTTTCTACACCTCGTGGCACCTTAACTTTCCATTATTTGTTAACAAACGGTTAGTCTGCAACGGACAATGGTGGAGTTCTAAGTTAGAAAACAAAAGTGCACTTGAAAATTTTTTAGTGTTTTTGAATACTGGTGCGCCCTGTCGTTGTGGATTAGCCTTAGTATATCATTTGTATTTCTATTCCTTTCAAACAAATAATTGCGCATTACCTTCCATATCCTTGATAGCGAAAGTTGTCCATACAAATATAAAACATTGTGAAAACTAGAACACAAAAAGTTTACTTCTCACTCTTGAATTGTTTCCAACTAGGGTACGTACATTGGTTAGAAATTATACTTGGTATGTCTCCATCAGGTTCTATTTTTTGCTGCAACTCCTTGTTATTGTCTTCCAATATTTTTCTCCCCTCAGCTAGTCTGAAAAACACAAAGATAGAATATTAACTTCGAAAATAGTAAGTACGCTTGACACTTTTTTTCATTTTCGGACTCAGGTACGTTGGTTGGTTGGAGATTAGATTTAATATATCTATTGCGTTTCCATTTTGTTTTCTACACCTCGTGGCACCTTAACTTTCCATTATTTGTTAACAAACGGTTAGTCTGCAAAGGACAATGGTGGAGTTCTAAGTTAGAAAACAAAAGTGCACTTGAAATTTTTTTAGTGTTTTTGAATACAGGTGCGCCCTGTCGTTGTGGATTAGCCTTAGTATATCATTTGTATTTCTATTCCTTTCAAACAAATAATTGCGCATTACCTTCCATATCCTTGAAAGCTCAAGTTGTCCATACAAATATAAAACATTGTGAAAACTACAACACAAAAAGTTTACTTCACACTCTTGAATTGTTTCCAACTAGGGTACGTACATTGGTTAGAAATTATACTTGGTATGTCTCCATCAGGTTCTATTTTTTGCTGCAACTCCTTGTTATTGTCTTCCAATATTTTTCTCCCCTCAGCTAGTCTGAAAAACACAAAGATAGAATATTAACTTCGAAAATAGTAAGTACGCTTGACACTTTTTTTCATTTCGGACTCAGGTACGTTGGTTGGTTGGAGATTAGATTTAATATATCTATTGCGTTTCCATTTTGTTTTCTACACCTCGTGGCACCTTAACTTTCCATTATTTGTTAACAAACGGTTAGTCTGCAAAGGACAATGGTGGAGTTCTAAGTTAGAAAACAAAAGTGCACTTGAAAATTTTTAGTGTTTTTGAATATAGGTGCGCCCTGTCGTTGTGGATTAGCCTTAGTATATCATTTGTATTTCTATTCCTTTCAAAAAAATAATTGCGCATTACCTTCCATATCCTTGAAAGCGAAAGTTGTCCATACAAATATAAAACATTGTGAAAACTAGAACACAAAAAGTTTACTTCACACTCTTGAATTGTTTCCAACTAGGGTACGTACATTGGTTAGAAATTATACTTGGTATGTCTCCATCAGGTTCTATTTTTTGCTGCAACTCCTTGTTATTGTCTTCCAATATTTTTCTCCCCTCAGCTAGTCTGAAAAACACAAAGATAGAATATTAACTTCGAAAATAGTAAGTACGCCTGACACTTTTTTTCATTTTCGGACTCAGGTACGTTGGTTGGTTGGAGATTAGATTTAATATATCCATTGCGTTTCCATTTTGTTTTCTACACCTCGTGGCACCTTAACTTTCCATTATTTGTTAACAAACGGTTGGTCTGCAACGGACAATGGTGGAGTTCTAAGTTAGAAAACAAAAGTGCACTTGAACATTTTTTAGTGTTTTTGAATACAGGTGCGCCCTGTGGTTGTAGATTAGCCTTAGTATATCATTTGTATTTCCATTCCATTCAAACAACAAATTGCGCATTACCTTTCATATCCTTGAAAGCGAAAGTTGTCCATACAAATATAAAATATTGTGAAAACTAGAACACAAAAAGTTTACTTCACTCTCTTGAATTATTTCAAACTAGGGTACGTACATTGGTTAGAAATTATACTTGGTATGTCTCCATCAGGTTCTATTTTTTTGCTGCAAGTCTTTGTTATGGCCTTCCAATATTTCTCTCCACACAGCTAGTCTGAAAAACACAAAGGTGGAATATTAACTTCGAAAATAGTAAGTACGTTTAACATTTTTGTCATTTTCAGACTCAGTTACGTTGGTTGGTTGGAGATTAGATTTAATATTTCAATTGCGCCTTTACTTCTTTTTCTACACCTTCTGGCACCTTAACTTTCCATTATTTTTTAACAAATAGCTAGTCTAAAACGGACAAAGGTGGAGTGTTAAGTTAGAAAACAAAAGTGTAATTGAAAATTTTTTAGTTTTTTTGAACGCAGGTGCGCCCTGTGGTTGTAGATTAGCCTTAGTATATCATTTGTATTTCCATTCCATTCAAACAACAAATTGCGCATTACCTTTCATATCCTTGAAAGCGAAAGTTGTCCATACAAATATAAAATATTGTGAAAACTAGAACACAAAAGGTTTACTTCACTCTCTTGAATTATTTCAAACTAGGGTACGTACATTGGTTAGAAATTATACTTGGTATGTCTCCATCAGGTTCTATTTTTTTGCTGCAAGTCTTTGTTATGGTCTTCCAATATTTTTCTCCCCTCAGCTAGTCTGAAAAACACAAAGGTGGAATATTAACTTCGAAAATAGTAAGTACGTTTAACACTTTTTTTCATTTTCAGACTCAGTTACGTTGGTTGGTTGGAGATTAGATTTAATATTTCAATTGCGCCTTCACTTCTTTTTCTACACCTTCTGGCACCTTAACTTTCCATTATTTTTTAACAAATAGCTAGTCTAAAACGGACAAAGGTGGAGTGTTAAGTTAGAAAACAAAAGCGTAATTGAAAATTTTATAGTTTTTTTGAACGCAGGTGCGCCCTGTGGTTGTAGATTAGCCTTACTATATCATTTGTTTTTCAGGTTAAGGTAGTGGGGAAGCATTTTTTCTGTAATCCCAGCAGAAAATAGGTTTTCCTTCACGGATGCGACCCTGCCTACACGAGCTATGATTTTTCCCTACTTCCTATAACTAGGGAAAATCATGTCCTTGACCCAAATCCTACCCATACCTTTAATATCCTTTCCCCATCCCAATTTTTCCACTCACCAATACGCTCGGCAAGCGCGGTGTTTTAATGCCAAAACCCCCTAAATATAAAAATGTCAAATGTCAATATCACGGAAAAAATTACCTCAGGTGGGTAGAATTCACCATTCACAACCCCACACTGTTGGCAAGCCAGCAGTCAGCCCCAGATCGGATTCTGAGGGGGGCAAGGAATTGACATGCGGTAAAGAAAAGCTTCTAGTAGCGACATACAACATACAGACAATGAGGACAAATGAACATTTGGCCGAACTGGAAGAAGAATTAAGTCATATCAAATGGGATATACTAGGAATATCTGAGACACGACTACCAGGTGAGAAGTGTAGCACCCTAAAATCAGGACATGTCCTTTTCCAAAGAAACTCGGACCAAAATTCGCGAAATGGTGGCGTGGCTATCCTAATCAACAAAAAGATAAAACATGCGATTACAAACATGCACGCAGTCTCAGATCGAGTCATTTATGTAACTCTTAGGCTATCCAAACGGTACTTCCTTCAACTCATCCAAATCTATGCCCCTACCAGCACATCAGACGATGAATCCATAGAACAACTATATGAGGACATCGCAACGGCTAAACAAACGGAAAAAGCCCACTATTGCTTGATTATAGGTGATTTTAATGCCAAAATTGGGAATAAAACAGATAGTTCGGAAAATATAGGAAAATTTGGCACAGGAATTCGAAACAGCAGAGGAGAGAAACTACTCGATTTTCTTCAATATGAAAACCTATTTTGTATGAACACTACTTCAAAAAACCATTAAAAAGCAAGTGGACCTGGCGCAGTCCGGATGGGAAGACTAAGAATGAAATTGATTTTATAATTTCAAACAAGAAATCTATAATAACAGATGTATCGGTGTTAAATAAATTCCATACGGGCAGCGACCACCGACTCGTCAGGGCGTCAGTCAAAATAAATACCAAAATTGAAAGAAGAAAGTTACTGCAGAATAAACTTTTTCCAACATTCGATATATTAAAAAATAATGAAGAAAAATACCAGACTGAACTCACAAATAAACTTACACCTTGAACAAACTTGAAGGTTTAGACCTAGACGATCTATGCCAAAAAATCACCAAGGATGTGCAAACAGTTGTAAAAAGAGTGTGTAGTCAAGCCAAAAACAAAACGAACAAAAAAATAACAGAGAAAACACAAAAACTGATCGACCTGAGAAGAACCTTAGACAGAAACTCTAACGAATACAAAATATGAACAAGACCATCAAACGAGAAATCAGAAATGATATGCGAAACTACAATACTATAAAAATACGAGAGACAATCGAAAACAACAAAAATATGAAGGTCTTGAAAAATAAAACGTCATGTAGTAAACAACAGATTCACCCAATCAAAAATAAAGAAGGCAACATAGTAACAAGAACATCTGAAATTTCTAAGGTAATCGAAGATTTTTATTCCAACTTGTATGCATCCAAGTGCCCAATCCGAATGCAAACGAACAGAACCAATTATACTAAATGTCAACTCTGAGGAAATTCCTGAAATTATACAAGAGGAAATATATGCAGCCCTAAACCAGATGAAAAACGGTAGATGTCCTGGGAAGACCGTATAACTACAGAAATGTTAAAGATAGGCGGTAAATCTTTGATCAAGGCTGTACAGCTCCTTCTAAACCGATGCCTATATGAAGGAAAAATACCAACAAGCTGGAAAACCGCGAAAGTAATATTGTTGTTCAAGAAAGGAGACGCCACAGATGTAGAAAATTACAGACCAATCACCTTACTATCCCATTTATATAAGGTATTGACGAAAATTATAACAAATCGCCTGGCAAATAAACTCGACTTTTACCAACCCATCGAGCAAGCTGGCTTCAGAAAAGGATACGGCACCATTGACCATCTGCAAGCAATACGAACACTGATTGAGAAATGCGAGGAATATAATATACCACTACATCTGGGGTTTGTCGACTTCCGAAAAGCTTTCGACACAATAGAGTTCTGGTCAATATTACAGGACTAAATAACGCCAGAATAGATTCCCGGTATACAACACTCTTAAAAGACATCTACAAAAACGCCACTATACACATTAATGTCAACGAGAATGTAAGAACTGGAAAAATACCTATCGAAAGAGGTGTGAGGCAAGTTGATACTATCTCCCCCAAGCTTTTTACTCTTGCCTTAGAAAACGTTTTTAAAATGTTGTCATGGGAAAAAATGGGAATCAATATCGATGGTGCTTACCTGAATCACCTGCGATTTGCAGATGATATAATCATCATCAGTAGAGATGAAGAGCAATTAGAACAAATGTTATTGGAGCTAAATACAGCCTCGCGGACCATAGGACTCCAAATGAATCTTAATAAAACAAAAGTTATGTCCCATTTCCAAAGACAATTTCATATAAACAATTATAATATCGTAAATGTCGACGAGTATGTATACCTTGGCCACTTAACTAAACTAGGCAACAAAATCAAGCTGCAGAAATTACAAGAAGGGTAAAACTAGGTTGGACGGCCTTTGGATATCTAAGTTGGGTTCTAAGAAACAAGGAGGTGCCGATTAGCTTAAGATCGCAGGTATGGAACAGTTGCATTTTGCCCGTAATGACCTATGGCACCGAGACGATGGCACTTACCCTAAAGAGAGCTACAAATTTGAAAACAACGCAACGTGCCATGGAAAGAGCTATGCTTGGTATAAGCCTAAGAGACCATATCAGAAATACAGACATTAGACGACGCACGAATGTTACCGATGTCGTACAAAGGATTGCAAGGTTGAAATGGAACTGGGTTGGACATGTCGCTCGCAAAACATCAAGTGAATGGGTGAGTCGAATTACGAAATGGCGACCAAGAACAACCAAAAGAAGCGTCGGGCGACCACAGAAGAGGTGGCTTGACGATATCAAAGAAATCGCTGGGAACACATGGCACCAAACAGCACAAAATAGGACCAATTGGCAAAATCTAGGGGAGGCCTATATCCAACGGTGGATGAAAGAAGGCTGAGAAGAAGAAGAAGAAGAAGAAGATATCATTTGTACTTCCATTCCATTCAAACAACAAATTGCGCATTACCTTTCATATCCTTGAAAGCGAAAGTTGTCCATACAAATATAAAATATTGTGAAAACTAGAACACAAAAGTTTACTTCACTCTCTTGAATTATTTCAAACTAGGGTACGTACATTGGTTAGAAATTATACTTGGTATGTCCTCCATCAGGTTCTATTTTTTTGGTGCAAGTCTTTGTTATGGCCTTCCAATATTTTTTTCCCCTCAGCTAGTCTGAAAAACACAAAGGTGGAATATTAACTTCGAAAATAGTAAGTACGTTTAACACTTTTTTTCATTTTCAGACTCAGTTACGTTGGTTGGTTGGAGATTAGATTTAATATTTCAATTGCGCCTTCACTTCTTTTTCTACACCTTCTGGCACCTTAACTTTCCATTATTTTTTAACAAATAGCTAGTCTAAAACGGACAAAGGTGGAGTGTTAAGTTAGAAAACAAAAGTGTAATTGAAAATTTTTTAGTTTTTTTGAACGCAGGTGCGCCCTGTGGTTGTAGATTAGCCTTAGTATATCATTTGTATTTCCATTCCTTTCAAACAACAAATTGCGCATTACCTTTCATATCCTTGAAAGCGAAAGTTGTCCATACAAATATAAAATATTGTGAAAACTAGAACACAAAAAGTTTACTTCACTCTCTTGAATTATTTCAAACTAGGGTACGTACATTGGTTAGAAATTATACTTGGTATGTCTCCATCAGGTTCTATTTTTTTGGTGCAAGTCTTTGTTATGGCCTTCCAATATTTTTTTCCCCTCAGCTAGTCTGAAAAACACAAAGGTGGAATATTAACTTCGAAAATAGTAAGTACGTTTAACACTTTTTTTCATTTTCAGACTCAGTTACGTTGGTTGGTTGGAGATTAGATTTAATATTTCAATTGCGCCTTCACTTCTTTTTCTACACCTTCTGGCACCTTAACTTTCCATTATTTTTTAACAAATAGCTAGTCTAAAACGGACAAAGGTGGAGTGTTAAGTTAGAAAACAAAAGTGTAATTGAAAATTTTTTAGTTTTTTTGATCGCAGGTGCGCCCTGTGGTTGTAGATTAGCCTTACTATATCATTTGTATTTCCATTCCATTCAAACAACAAATTGCGCATTACCTTTCATATCCTTGAAAGCGAAAGTTGTCCATACAAATATAAAATATTGTGAAAACTAGAACACAAAAAGTTTACTTCACTCTCTTGAATTATTTCAAACTAGGGTACGTACATTGGTTAGAAATTATACTTGGTATGTCTCCATCAGGTTCTATTTTTTTGGTGCAAGTCTTTGTTATGGCCTTCCAATATTTTTTTCCCCTCAGCTAGTCTGAAAAACACAAAGGTGGAATATTAACTTCGAAAATAGTAAGTACGTTTAACACTTTTTTTCATTTTCAGACTCAGTTACGTTGGTTGGTTGGAGATTAGATTTAATATTCCAATTGCGCCTTCACTTCTTTTTCTACACCTTCTGGCACCTTAATTTTCCATTATTTTTTAACAAATAGCTAGTCTAAAACGGACAAAGGTGGAGTGTTAAGTTAGAAAACAAAAGTGTAATTGAAAATTTTTTAGTTTTTTTGAACGCAGGTGCAGCCCTGTGGTTGTAGATTAGCCTTAGTATATCATTTGTATTTCCATTCCATTCAAACAACAAATTGCGCATTACCTTTCATATCCTGAAAGCGAAAGTTGTCCATACAAATATAAAATATTGTGAAAACTAGAACACAAAAAGTTTACTTCACTCTCTTGAATTATTTCAAACTAGGGTACGTACATTGGTTAGAAATTATACTTGGTATGTCTCCATCAGGTTCTATTTTTTTGGTGCAAGTCTTTGTTATGGCCTTCCAATATTTTTTTCCCCTCAGCTAGTCTGAAAAACACAAAGGTGGAATATTAACTTCGAAAATAGTAAGTACGTTTAACACTTTTTTTCATTTTCAGACTCAGTTACGTTGGTTGGTTGGAGATTAGATTTAATATTTCAATTGCGCCTTCACTTCTTTTTCTACACCTTCTGGCACCTTAACTTTCCATTATTTTTTAACAAATAGCTAGTCTAAAACGGACAAAGGTGGAGTGTTAAGTTAGAAAACAAAAGTGTAATTGAAAATTTTTTAGTTTTTTTGAACGCAGGTGCAGCCCTGTGGTTGTAGATTAGCCTTAGTATATCATTTGTATTTCCATTCCATTCAAACAACAAATTGCGCATTACCTTTCATATCCTTGAAAGCGAAAGTTGTCCATACAAATATAAAATATTGTGAAAACTAGAACACAAAAAGTTTACTTCACTCTCTTGAATTATTTCAAACTAGGGTACGTACATTGGTTAGAAATTATACTTGGTATGTCTCCATCAGGTTCTATTTTTTTGGTGCAAGTCTTTGTTATGGCCTTCCAATATTTTTTTCCCCTCAGCTAGTCTGAAAAACACAAAGGTGGAATATTAACTTCGAAAATAGTAAGTACGTTTAACACTTTTTTTCATTTTCAGACTCAGTTACGTTGGTTGGTTGGAGATTAGATTTAATATTTCAATTGCGCCTTCACTTCTTTTTCTACACATTCTGGCACCTTAACTTTCCATTATTTTTTAACAAATAGCTAGTCTAAAACGGACAAAGGTGGAGTGTTAAGTTAGAAAACAAAAGTGTAATTGAAAATTTTTTAGTTTTTTTGAACGCAGGTGCGCCCTGTGGTTGTAGATTAGCCTTAGTATATCATTTGTATTTCCATTCCTTTCAAACAACAAATTGCGCATTACCTTCCATCTCCTTGAAAGCGAAAGTTGTCTATACAAATATAAAACATTAGGAAAACTAGAACACAAAAGGTTTACTTCACACTCTTGAATTATTTCAAACTAGGATACGTACATTGGTTAGAAATTATATTTGTATGTCCATCAGGTTCTATTTTTTGCTGCAACTCCTTGTTATTGTCTTCCAATATTTTTTTCCCCTCAGCTAGTTTGAAAAACACAAAGGTGGAATATTAACTTCGAAAATAGTAAGTACGTTTAACACTTTTTTTCATTTTCAGACTCAGTTACGTTGGTTGGTTGGAGATTAGATTTAATATTTCAATTGCTCCTTCACTTCTTTTTCTACACCTTCTGGCACCTTAACTTTCCATTATTTTTTAACAAATAGCTAGTCTAAAACGGACAAAGGTGGAGTGTTAAGTTAGAAAACAAAAGCGTAATTGAAAATTTTTTAGTTTTTTGAACGCAGGTGCGCCCTGTGGTTGTAGATTAGCCTTACTATATCATTTGTATTTCCATTCCATTCAAACAACAAATTGCGCATTACCTTTCATATCCTTGAAAGCGAAAGTTGTCCATACAAATATAAAATATTGTGAAAACTAGAACACAAAAAGTTTACTTCACTCTCTTGAATTATTTCAAACTAAGGTACGTACACTGGTTAGAAATTATACTTGGTATGTCTCCATCAGGTTCTATTATTTGCTGCAAGTCTTTGTTATGGCCTTCCAATATTTTTCTCCCCTCAGCTAGTCTGAAAAACACAAAGGTGGAATATTAACTTCGAAAATAGTAAGTACGTTTAACACTTTTTTTCATTTTCAGACTCAGTTACGTTGGTTGGTTGGAGATTAGATTTAATATTTCAATTGCGCCTTCACTTCTTTTTCTACACCTTCTGGCACCTTAACTTTCCATTATTTTTTAACAAATAGCTAGTCTAAAACGGACAAAGGTGGAGTGTTAAGTTAGAAAACAAAAGTGTAATTGAAAATTTTTTAGTTTTTTTGATCGCAGGTGCAGCCCTGTGGTTGTAGATTAGCCTTAGTATATCATTTGTATTTCCATTCCATTCAAACAACAAATTGCGCATTACCTTTCATATCCTTGAAAGCGAAAGTTGTCCATACAAATATAAAATATTGTGAAAACTAGAACACAAAAAGTTTACTTCACTCTCATGAATTATTTCAAACTAGGGTACGTACATTGGTTAGAAATTATACTTGGTATGTCTCCATCAGGTTCTATTATTTGCTGCAAGTCTTTGTTATGGCCTTCCAATATTTTTCTCCCCTCAGCTAGTCTGAAAAACACAAAGGTGGAATATTAACTTCGAAAATAGTAAGTACGTTTAACACTTTTTTTCATTTTCAGACTCAGTTACGTTGGTTGGTTGGAGATTAGATTTAATATTTCAATTGCGCCTTCACTTCTTTTTCTACACCTTCTGGCACCTTAACTTTCCATTATTTTTTAACAAATAGCTAGTCTAAAACGGACAAAGGTGGAGTGTTAAGTTAGAAAACAAAAGTGTAATTGAAAATTTTTTAGTTTTTTTGAACGCAGGTGCAGCCCTGTGGTTGTAGATTAGCCTTAGTATATCATTTGTATTTCCATTCCATTCAAACAACAAATTGCGCATTACCTTTCATATCCTTGAAAGCGAAAGTTGTCCATACAAATATAAAATATTGTGAAAACTAGAACACAAAAAGTTTACTTCACTCTCTTGAATTATTTCAAACTAGGGTACGTACATTGGTTAGAAATTATATTTGGTATGTCTCCATCAGGTTCTATTTTTTTGGTGCAAGTCTTTGTTATGGCCTTCCAATATTTTTTTCCCCTCAGCTAGTCTGAAAAACACAAAGGTGGAATATTAACTTCGAAAATAGTAAGTACGTTTAACACTTTTTTTCATTTCAGACTCAGTTACGTTTGTTGGTTGGAGATTAGATTTAATATTTCAATTGCGCCTTCACTTCTTTTTCTACACCTTCTGGCACCTTAACTTTCCATTATTTTTTAACAAATAGCTAGTCTAAAACGGACAAAGGTGGAGTGTTAAGTTAGAAAACAAAAGTGTAATTGAAAATTTTTTAGTTTTTTTGAACGCAGGTGCAGCCCTGTGGTTGTAGATTAGCCTTAGTATATCATTTGTATTTCCATTCCATTCAAACAACAAATTGCGCATTACCTTTCATATCCTTGAAAGCGAAAGTTGTCCATACAAATATAAAATATTGTGAAAACTAGAACACAAAAAGTTTACTTCACTCTCTTGAATTATTTCAAACTAGGGTACGTACATTGGTTAGAAATTATACTTGGTATGTCTCCATCAGGTTCTATTTTTTTTGGTGCAAGTCTTTGTTATGGCCTTCCAATATTTTTTTCCCCTCAGCTAGTCTGAAAACACAAAGGTGGAATATTAACTTCGAAAATAGTAAGTACGTTTAACACTTTTTTTCATTTTCAGACTCAGTTACGTTGGTTGGTTGGAGATTAGATTTAATATTTCAATTGCGCCTTCACTTCTTTTTCTACACCTTCTGGCACCTTAATTTTCCATTATTTTTTAACAAATAGCTAGTCTAAAACGGACAAAGGTGGAGTGTTAAGTTAGAAAACAAAAGTGTAATTGAAATTTTTTAGTTTTTTTGAACGCAGGTGCAGCCCTGTGGTTGTAGATTAGCCTTAGTATATCATTTGTATTTCCATTCCATTCAAACAACAAATTGCGCATTACCTTTCATATCCTTGAAAGCGAAAGTTGTCCATACAAATATAAAATATTGTGAAAACTAGAACACAAAAAGTTTACTTCACTCTCTTGAATTATTTCAAACTAGGGTACGTACATTGGTTAGAAATTATACTTGGTATGTCTCCATCAGGTTCTATTTTTTGGTGCAAGTCTTTGTTATGGCCTTCCAATATTTTTTTCCCCTCAGCTAGTCTGAAAAACACAAAGTGGAATATTAACTTCGAAAATAGTAAGTACGTTTAACACTTTTTTTCATTTTCAGACTCAGTTACGTTTGTTGGTTGGAGATTAGATTTAATATTTCAATTGCGCCTTCACTTCTTTTTCTACACCTTCTGGCACCTTAACTTTCCATTATTTTTAACAAATAGCTAGTCTAAAACGGACAAAGGTGGAGTGTTAAGTTAGAAAACAAAAGTGTAATTGAAAATTTTTTAGTTTTTTTGAACGCAGGTGCAGCCCTGTGGTTGTAGATTAGCCTTAGTATATCATTTGTATTTCCATTCCATTCAAACAACAAATTGCGCATTACCTTTCATATCCTTGAAAGCGAAAGTTGTCCATACAAATATAAAATATTGTGAAAACTAGAACACAAAAAGTTTACTTCACTCTCTTGAATTATTTCAAACTAGGGTACGTACATTGGTTAGAAATTATACTTGGTATGTCTCCATCAGGTTCTATTTTTTTGGTGCAAGTCTTTGTTATGGCCTTCCAATATTTTTTTCCCCTCAGCTAGTCTGAAAAACACAAAGGTGGAATATTAACTTCGAAAATAGTAAGTACGTTTAACACTTTTTTTCATTTTCAGACTCAGTTACGTTTGTTGGTTGGAGATTAGATTTAATATTTCAATTGCGCCTTCACTTCTTTTTCTACACCTTCTGGCACCTTAACTTTCCATTATTTTTTAACAAATAGCTAGTCTAAAACGGACAAAGGTGGAGTGTTAAGTTAGAAAACAAAAGTGTAATTGAAAATTTTTTAGTTTTTTTGAACGCAGGTGCAGCCCTGTGGTTGTAGATTAGCCTTAGTATATCATTTGTATTTTCATTCCATTCAAACAACAAATTGCGCATTACCTTTCATATCCTTGAAAGCGAAAGTTGTCCATACAAATATAAAATATTGTGAAAACTAGAACACAAAAAGTTTACTTCACTCTCTTGAATTATTTCAAACTAGGGTACGTACATTGGTTAGAAATTATACTTGGTATGTCTCCATCAGGTTCTATTTTTTTGGTGCAAGTCTTTGTTATGGCCTTCCAATATTTTTTTCCCCTCAGCTAGTCTGAAAAACACAAAGGTGGAATATTAACTTCGAAAATAGTAAGTACGTTTAACACTTTTTTTCATTTTCAGACTCAGTTACGTTGGTTGGTTGGAGATTAGATTTAATATTTCAATTGCGCCTTCACTTCTTTTTCTACACCTTCTGGCACCTTAATTTTCCATTATTTTTTAACAAATAGCTAGTCTAAAACGGACAAAGGTGGAGTGTTAAGTTAGAAAACAAAAGTGTAATTGAAAATTTTTTAGTTTTTTTGAACGCAGGTGCAGCCCTGTGGTTGTAGATTAGCCTTAGTATATCATTTGTATTTCCATTCCATTCAAACAACAAATTGCGCATTACCTTTCATATCCTTGAAAGCGAAAGTTGTCCATACAAATATAAAATATTGTGAAAACTAGAACACAAAAAGTTTACTTCACTCTCTTGAATTATTTCAAACTAGGGTACGTACATTGGTTAGAAATTATACTTGGTATGTCTCCATCAGGTTCTATTTTTTTGGTGCAAGTCTTTGTTATGGCCTTCCAATATTTTTTTCCCCTCAGCTAGTCTGAAAAACACAAAGGTGGAATATTAACTTCGAAAATAGTAAGTACGTTTAACACTTTTTTTCATTTTCAGACTCAGTTACGTTGGTTGGTTGGAGATTAGATTTAATATTTCAATTGCGCCTTCACTTCTTTTTCTACACCTTCTGGCACCTTAACTTTCCATTATTTTTTAACAAATAGCTAGTCTAAAACGGACAAAGGTGGAGTGTTAAGTTAGAAAACAAAAGTGTAATTGAAAATTTTTTAGTTTTTTTGAACGCAGGTGCGCCCTGTGGTTGTAGATTAGCCTTAGTATATCATTTGTATTTCCATTCCTTTCAAACAACAAATTGCGCATTACCTTTCATATCCTTGAAAGCGAAAGTTGTCCATACAAATATAAAATATTGTGAAAACTAGAACACAAAAAGTTTACTTCACTCTCTTGAATTATTTCAAACTAGGGTACGTACATTGGTTAGAAATTATACTTGGTATGTCTCCATCAGGTTCTATTTTTTTGGTGCAAGTCTTTGTTATGGCCTTCCAATATTTTTCTCCCCTCAGCTAGTCTGAAAAACACAAAGGTGGAATATTAACTTCGAAAATAGTAAGTACGTTTAACACTTTTTTTCATTTTCAGACTCAGTTACGTTGGTTGGTTGGAGATTAGATTTAATATTTCAATTGCGCCTTCACTTCTTTTTCTACACCTTCTGGCACCTTAACTTTCCATTATTTTTTAACAAATAGCTAGTCTAAAACGGACAAAGGTGGAGTGTTAAGTTAGAAAACAAAAGTGTAATTGAAAATTTTTTAGTTTTTTTGAACGCAGGTGCGCCCTGTGGTTGTAGATTAGCCTTACTATATCATTTGTATTTCCATTCCATTCAAACAACAAATTGCGCATTACCTTTCATATCCTTGAAAGCGAA
>CALNHX010008562.1:0-30929 GCA_940337035.1 Agriotes lineatus | reverse complement strand
CGCGTGTGTTATATCAAATAATGCACTCGAGAACAGACATCAACGTTTTAGTTATCTATTCAGTACGTAAATTAAATTTATTACTAATATGATTTCGGTTTTTATGTTTCGATTTCAAAATAATTAGCCTGTTTGTTCTTTTATAATTATACTTATATATTATATCTGCTCTAATGTTTTAGTTTTTCAATAAAAAAGTAAATATTAAAAAGTTAGTTTTATGTTATTCCATAAGAGATACAAAATTTGTGCTCTTCAGGCGGCAACTTCCCTTAATCCGGCGCTGATCGTATTAAGCGATTATAATAAGGTAAATATCAGTTACTTGTAAATATTTCAAATACAATATGAACCAAAGATACAACGCACATTCAATATAACTTCCCTTTTTTGAAAAAGGCTTAAACGAATCTTCGTATTTATGTGGTTAATATTCTTTCAGATACTCATTTAACAAGTATTTAATTCGTGACTCATTTTCTCCAGAGGTCCCGGGTGGTGTAGCTTGAACAAGCGTCCACGTTCGATCAGTAGAGTTAAGCAACGCTCTTTCTGGTCAGAATTTGAATGGGAGTTCCACGGCTGCATCTCTCGGCACCTCGTGGTACGGCTGCCACGGAAATAGTTGGTCCCGGATGTCATAACATCATGACAGTCGTTAGTGGGGCTAGAAGTCCCCATAAAATGTACAGCGACGCCTATAAATAAAATTTTAAAAAAATAGCCTACTCGGAACGTTAAATTACTATCGTTTCATAGTGTTTTATAAACACCAACAAAATATAGCCAAAGAAAAGAAGAAAAAGATAAAAAAGTATTGGGCATTTCAATCACATTTGGTACATTATGTGTTAGCGGTTAATGTACTAATCGAGTTTTGGCGCAGATCTCAGTGCAACTTATTTCATCTCTAGATACTTTAGTTCACTCCCAATTAATTTGTCGCTTTAACCTTATAAATCTGTGAATATAAAATGTATGTTTTTTAAATATATATTGAGTAATTGAGTTATTGTATAAAATTTGGAATGGCACGTATGTGTTATTACAAACAATTCACTCGAGAAAAAAACGCATTCGTCCTGGCGGACTTGATGGCTCAATTTTTCTCTCGTGGATTATTTTTAATATAACACACTTGTACCATAAATTGCTATTTTAAATCTGTTTACCTTTTATATATTTTTTTAAATGTTAAACCATAATTTCACCCTATATATTGATAAGGTTAAGGCTCCACGTTGTGTTACCTATGAGTATATGTTTATAATTATATCGTAGTCAATTTAAATTGCCCTATTTATTTAATTTGGATATTCAAAATTATTTTTCCGGCTAGCTCCTGAAAATGCACTTGACTGAAAATCGGAATGGATTCCTTTTATCTAGATTGCTTATTCTGAAATTTGATGTTCCGATTTTAATTATGACAATTCAAAAACTTCTGTCAAACGGTACGTCAAACCAACTTTGAATCACAATCACAAATACTTGATGGTTACATTTGTTATATGACAATCTCAAATAGTAAGTACCTCCTTAATAATTAATTAACTTTTAATCTTTATTTTATTTCAGTTCTTATTTAATCTTCTTCTTCATCACGACGTCTTGACGGACGTTTTGTGACCCATAAATTTAGAGTTTGTGAGCTTGTTGGAATCAGTTTGGTTCCATGTTTCGAATTACTCGTCTGGCTGTGGTATACCATCTATCGCGGTTGTTTGCGAGATGTACAGCTTCACCAAAATTTGTTTGTAAGAGGTCTTTGGTAGTGTCGATCCAGCGCTTTGGAGAACGTCCTCTTCGTCTTTTGCCATCGGGTTTGCCTTATATAATTAAGTTTTCCATATTCTCGGCCCTTCTATTGATATGGCCAAAGAATGAAAGAATTCGCAAATAGACAGTACTGGACAGTCGTTTAGCAGGTGAAATTTCACGGAGTATTGAAGCATTGGTACGATGCGCCGTCCAATGGATTCGAAGCATGCGTCTCCAAATCCACATTTCAAATGCACCAATGCGACGTCTATCTGCTTGTCTGATGGTCCATTCCTCTGCCGCATAGATGAATACAGAAAACACCAAGGAATTGACCAGGCGGATTTTGGTAGATTTAGTGACATTTCGGTCACGCCATATTTTGTTAAGCTGGGCCTGGGCTGTTCTAGCCAACTCGATGCGACGACGAATTTCAATTTTGCAATTTCCGGTATTTTCAATCATTGCACCGAGGTATAGTATTTTTTGGACCACCTCACATTGGCCGATCTTATTTAATACCTAAACTCATTTACCTTTTATTTGAACTAATCACTGTCATTGGCAGAAACCAATTCGTCCTACTCTGCTACTGATCACAACCGCCCTCCACTCAAAACCACGGTGAAGGCATCCACTGACAACCAAACTGTCAAAATTTCCACAATCAAGATCTGACTTAACCCAGGAAAAACTAGTTTGCACCAAGAATCAGCCCACACAGTTCCCTCACAACATGGATCCAAACAGACCCCAGTCGTAGTTGTTTCTCTTCCATTTTGAATCCAAATCACTCTCCTGAAGTACGCCACAGCTCAGCACCAAGAATCCAGATACAAGGACAAGCTACCAGACCTCACTTGACAAGCCCCATAAACATGCTCACTCTGTCAACTACTTTTCTGCGACTCTTCTCCCTTGTAAATAGCTCGTTATAATCCAACTCAATCGACGAACAATGCCAAATGTAATTCCACAATAAACTGAATTCAGTATTTCTTTCTATTTATTTTATTCTGTAGATTAGCACTGCTTTAGTATTCTCACCATATTATTAATCTTCCTCCATTTATTTTGCTCATCTTCTTACTTTTAATATTTTATTTTATTTCTTGTTCACTACTCGCATATTTTATATTCAACTGCAACAATTTTACATATCAAACATGTTTAAAAAAATTTAAAAAGAGTTTATTTAATAATTTCTAGTTACAAAAATCGATTACATAATATTCATTTTCAAATTTGTTATATCAATAATAAAAACAAACTCCTTAACGATATTGCTTATTTTCTCCATCCAATACTCTATAAAAGCTTTATTTTGATTTCTACCCACTATGTGCAATAGTCTTATCTCGAAAAAGTATTAGTCATCATTTTAAAATTTCATATTTAGATATTACATTAAGTTAGAATCCTTGTGTTTCTCAATCAGCCTCATATTATTAAATTATAAATTCTATTTTTTTTCTTTACTAAATGCATATTAACAATTTAAATACCCAATTCATATTTAAATTGATCTTTATAATATTTAATTGCTGTAGTCAATATTTAATTTAGCATATCCCACGTAACTTTCTCATAAAAATGAGTTCACAAATCTAAAAGATAGTCATTATTCTTTCCGTTAGTATTAGTTCATTATTTATAGCTTGGACCACAACTTGAACCAATTTCGCTATAATCTAAATGCTAGAATTTATAGTCTCGATAAAATATTTACAAATAAAACATTTTCTGTGTTTCAGATCCATCTACATTCTAAAATCCGAATCGCCAGTCGCTATTTGCGTCTGGTTCCAAGAAGACAGCGTCTCCCAATCACTCGGCACTGCTCCATAAAAAACGAGGAAAATCTGTCTCTCACTACAAGCTGGTGAATAAAAACAGCGTTACGAAATGTGGCAGATTCATCGGTGTGTCAAATAATAAGCATGACACTCATTTGGCGATTTCTCCACTTTACCTTTTGGCCGTTTTCCTAAGCAGCATCAGGGATTTAAATTTGTTAAAGTAATAATCTAGGGCAGACATAAGAATTATTTGGCCTTAATTGGCTATTAATCCAATTTTTTATAGTTAGATATAGAAATTATCAAAAAATAAAGTTCTCGTACTTTTTAAATATGCATTTGTAGTTTTTGTTTTTGAATGTGTAATTATTGAAGCTGATGTGTTTGAAAGTAGCTGCCAATGGGGATAACCGGATAACGCGTCATGAATCACGCCTATCCTTTAATTGAATCTGTAATCTTTAATTGCAACCTGTAATCTGATTTGAAATCAAAAAATCACGTGAATGTATAAGCTGTAACTATAATATTTTATCTATTCCAGTGGGATAAGTAACACATTACGTCACTCATTTGACCCTATTTCCGTTAGGTAATGAATCTCATTACACCACTCAGTTATATAATGGCTTCATTACTTAACTGAGTGGTGTAATGGCTTCATTCTCTAACTGAAATAGTGTCATATGAATGACATAATGACATTTGCTACTAAAATATTTTGAAAATGACAGATCTGACATTTCTCTTAATGCACTTTTATCAATTTTAGGCAGTTGTAGATAAAATTTTGTACAATACATGTGTGATAATGCTCATTAATACACTTGTATGCTTACATACACGTATATTAATGATGCTCTTATCCCATTTGTATAGTAAATAACTATCATACCACCGTAAAACCAACTGTAATATGTAACTTTTGCCTTCAATTTTGTCTTTTATTTAAAAGTAAAACACCTACCATGTTGTTAAATTACTTTCCATACTAACACATCGAAAATAGGACACCCTGTACATTTACATCAACGATTGATTATGAATGTTTGTAAATTAATAACGCAGTATTTTTATAAAGGAACCCGTGACGTACGTAACATCATGAACAATCGAATCAGAACCATGCAACAACCCATTACTGTCATGACAAGTGCTTACATTAGACTTGTTAAAACAATTGAAAACTTGATTCTAGTTAATAGAAGATTAAGTTGCATATTATAATCGAAATCTGCATTAAAATACTTTGCGATATGCTTAAGCAAACATTAAAAAGCGTCTTTACCAAATAATGCGTGAACACTTCGCATGACTGTTTGAGGAAAGAAAATCGCAATCCTAGTAGTCACAACAAAGTGAAAAAAAAGAATTATGCTCATTGATTTCTAAAGTATGATCAAAAATAATTTTCATCTAGTGTGGCTATGGAATATTCCTAATTTATAAATGCAACTACATATTTTTATACTTAGATGTCAAACTTGAAATTTTATTTTTAAGAGATGTATAGTTGGATTCATAAATTAGGACATATTCTATAGCTATGCTAAATGAAAATAATTTTTAATCATACTATATACAGGGTGAGTTTTTTTTAATTTTAAGTATTGGTATCTCGGAAACCATAAGACATAGAAATTCGGTTAAATGAAGAAAGAGTTGTCGTTTTAAGAGCGTATGCAAGATAAGCTTTTGTTTAAAAAACAGTTTACTAGATATGAGCGAAAAACAGATTTAGTGATTTTTCTTTTCAATGTTGTAGAATCGTTATTATTCTATCTTTTTTCTTATTCATAACATCTTGACAGATGTGTTGTGACCCATTATGAATTTTGAATACTACTGATGCCTCTTTTTACCGTGTTTCGCCATCTTTGTCTACTGGAAGCCATATGGGCGGCTTCACTCAAACTAGTGTTATTATTAGAAATACGATAAGAACAAAAATTGTAGATATTTTTCCGCTTAATAAGATACATTCATTAATTTCCATTCTGCTTTTATAATTTTCGAGTTATAACCCAAACTTGTATTTTTTAAATAGCAACCATAGTCGGCTTTGACATTTTTAAAAAGTACTTTTTTTTCTGTTTGCAGTACTTACTTTGACAAATAAACACGATACAGGACTATTTGTATTATTGAGAGTTAGCAAAAACAGAGTTTTTCATGGAAAACGTTTTTTTCATTTTAAGGAACAAAATTACTCACTTTATTATATTTCACCTAAAAACGTTAGGGCGGCAAACAGAACAACAACGCAAAGAAACTAAGAATTATTACATTTAAATTTCTACTTTGAAATAATTACATGCAAAAAAATTTATTTAACTTGGCAAATGTTCAAAATGTCCAGCATTATTATTTACACACAAGCAGCATCTTTTCGTAATAGAATTTATCTACGACCACCACTAAAAGTAGGCCTTTTAGCGCTAGCTTTTTTCACTAAAAGTGACGTTTAGCTGTTTACTTTTAGCGCGAGTGTGAGATAAAGTGAAGTGAGGTTATAAACTACAATTTCGAACTGGAAGTGAAGTTGTAAAATTATTCTAGTTACTTCTTGCGTTAGAGGTAAAGTGTTTTTGAAATAATTAAAGCGTTATGTAATGAATACAGTCAAATGTGTAGTATTAATAATTACCTTTGATAACTGACTTTGACAGTATTGGTTTTCCAAACATTCGCCTGCGCGCAAAGGCCCTCTCTTTATTGCGACATAAATTCTAACCGTCACAGATGCAAACCTTTCTTAAATCGATATTTATGGATTAATAACGGTAAAATTAAGGTCGTAGATAAAATATTGTATGCAACGCGTGCTAAAAGTCGTTTATGCGCGAGCCATGTTATGAAACTCAGCCTTCGGCTTCGTTTCATAATTTTCATGTCTCGTGCATAAACGGCGACTTTTAGCACTTGTTGCATAAATAGCTATTATAGCTTTTCGTATTCACCTACCATCTAACTGCGAAAGGTATTTACCACAGCATTACGTAGTTCTTCTTTTCTCGCATACATTCGCTGATAAACTACATCTTTTAGAACACCAAAGAGAAAAAAACCACCTTGGTGACCAAAGCACCGGCCCGTTCCTACCTATCCAATAATATGGAAATAGTTGGTTTAGGTGCTCTCTTACGTGCAGTTGGTTGTGCGGCGGAGCACCATCGTGTTGAAATCAGCGTAAATTACGTCGTTTTTCCAAATATAAGCCATTTAACATATCTTGAAATTCATTTTGTAGAAAATGAAGATAACGCTGGCCGGTCTAACATCGGTAGAGATGGTTGACGTCGATTTTCATAAAATGTTGGTAACGTTCGGCAGCAATAACACTATTTTTATTACAAACAATAAAACATTCGACCATATTAAGTTTTTCGTGATTAGAAAACATCTTTAATTTAAATTGTAGAAGTTACAGAACTGTCAAATTTCAACTAAAACAATGAGCAGCAGTATTTTGTTTGTTTATTGTTTTCTATGGCATGATAGATCTACTTTTAAGTGTATTAAATATGATTATTAATTTAATGTTCATAGTTAATTTTAGATGACCTTCAAATATGTTAAATGTGCCAAAGTGGCAGTGTTACCTATCTCACTAGATATTGTTTTCTGTGGCAAACTCAGTTTTTACCTCTCAATAATACGAAAATTCCTGCATCGCGCTTATTTATCAAAGTAAGTATAGCAAACCCTATATCGTTATAAAGAGCAAAATTTGTCCTTTCTAAAAATGCAAAGCCAACTGTGACTGCCATTTCAAAAAAATTAAAGTTTGTATTATAACTCAAAAACCGTAAAATCAAGAAGGAAATTAGTATGTTCATCATGTTAAGCATTAAAATGTCTAACACTTTTATTGGTGTCATTTTGTTGTATTCTTAATAATAACGATTCTACAACATTTAATAGAAAAATCACTAAATCTGTTTTTCGCTCATATCTAGTAAACTGTAGTTTTTTTAACAAAAGCATATCCTGCATAAGCTCTTAAAAGACAACTCTTTCCTCATTTAACCGAATCTCTATGTCTTACGGTTTCCGAAATCCCAATGCTTAAAATGAACAAATAAACTCACCCTGTATGTGACACCACTAAAACTACTTTGTCAATAACTACAATCGATAACTAAGAACAGGTGGAAATAAGGTGGGTGGTAAATGTAGTTTTACAAATCGCCAAAATACGTCGTCCATGCAAAATATTCTACAGTTGTTTTAAAAAAGTATAATTATGTATTAGTAGATGAATTTTAAAATAATAAAAAATGTGGTTCCGCCCGGGATCGAACCGGGGACCTTCTGCGTGTAAAGCAGACGTGATAACCGCTACACTACGGAACCAACTTGTAAGCAATCTGCAGTCGCTCTTATTTTAACCCGTTAAGTCTTGGCTAACGTGTTTATTATTATACTAGCATTTTGCACCCAAATTGGGCACGAAATAATTCATTTAATACAATTTGTACAAGAGTGCTCCATTTTGTGTGTCGAATTAATTTTGAGGTTAGCTATTCCACATAAAAAAGTCGCTTATAAAAATTTGAAAACCCTACTACTGGCTTACTTGCGTCGCCCTGAGTCGATTGACACCAAAATCAGCCAATTCGGCTCACGGATTCGCTCTCAAAGTGGCGTCAAGCAAGCAAGCAAGCAATGAAGATTATTATGTCGAATTATATTAATTGTTAATATGTATATAATTACTCTTAATTTAATCATTTAATCAATAGGAGCGCTATCCACATTTTACAGCTTTTGAACAGTGTATAATATTAATTAGAAATTTGTTATTGTCGTAATGCGTAATCATTAATTTTAATAAATCACAATGTTACAAGTTGCACTTCCTCGTCACTTTGACGACAAGTAAAGCTGGGGACTTTACCTGACAACCAAGATCATGTGAAAGGGTAATAAAGAACTGAATATGGCAAATTAAGCACTCCACAAGTGTAACCATATAATCTATCGCTCTAAAATCTAAATCATAGAATCGAACATAAACGTCTACGTCTAATAAAAGCTAGAGCAAAGGACTTTTATGTGCCAATAAAATATTCTCATGGACTCATGGTTGATTATGATTATGAGCTACAAAAAGAAAAGATAACAGTAACTTTTCCCTATCTGATTCTCTGCAATGGCGAAGTTTGAAATTTCTAAACGTTCCAAAAATTATAAGCAAGCATAAGATCTTTAAATCGCTATTGTTAGACTCCGCTTTGAATTAATATCGGAATATTTATTGCATAAAGTAACGGATTTGTGTGCAGTATTTTGACAACGAACCATGCCTGTTTTTCGATTAAATACAAAAAAAATTAACTCTAATAAAATCCATCAAATTCGAATAATAATATCACACGTTAACCATGAAGTAAACATCGGATAGAAAAGATAAACCGAGTTTGAACTGTTTCCTTGCAAAAGCACAAAACGTAAACGTAAAGGAGCGTCGTTTTTTAATAGATTTTGAACTAGTATACAGTGATAGGGATGAAACGCCTTAGCTTGTAAAATGAATTAGAAAAAATCTAAAGTGTTTAGTGCTAACCATTAAATAATGTACTAACTGCAAAAATTCGATGCGAACTAACGCATACAGTGTACTCAATCATAATTTTAAGAACATAATCAAACTTTAGAAGTAGAATGGGTTGCCTACCTTTGAAGTTTAAGGCGTCACGATTTAAAAGGGCCACGCTGTATACTTTTCAATTTAACGGCTGTTCATGATATTCTTTTTACCTTGAGGTTACCAATTTAGAGTCTCCGTCGTTCAACCTTCTTCTTCTATCATTTCGACATGTCCATTGTTCATATCATCTTAATGATGTATTTTCTAATCTTTCTGTGACAGACATTGTTACTTCTACTTCTTCCCATGTCGTTTCCATGCTTATTTTATACCCCTGACGCAGTACCGGATCCGGAGAGGGGCAAAACGGGGTCTACGCCCCGGGCGCCAAAAACCAGAGGCGCCAACACCAAGTTTCGACTGATGATAATACCAAAGATCATATGGTCTTTAATAATATTATGTTTTGGATTAGTCGACAAAATATGTGAAATTAAAAATTACTTAACATTTTATTTGTAAATTAGAATTATCTCATGGATTGCTATGCCACAGTTGCCATTAACAACATTTGCAGACATGTTCATTTTCTCTTTACAAAATCACTAAATCGAAGAGCCAAATTACTCGCTTGAGGATTACACACTTGTAAAATTTGCGCATCTGTAATTTATACAGGGCATTAGGAAAGTCCACCCAATAAATTTAACCACACAGAGATCTCATTAAACTGAAGTACTTTTTCATTAATCAGTTTTTCTTTCGAAGACACCCCTAAAACTAAGTTGCCTATGGAATAATAATTAAATTTAATGGTACAAAACACAAGAAACATTTCAAACAAACCAAGAATTGCATAGGTACAGATAATACTTTTAGTTAACGTCTGGCCACTAACCGTATTAATTGAGGTAGGTAAATTATTGACCGCGAGTGATGGAAAAAGAAGATAAAAAGGTTCAAGCCCCTTATCGATACTTCGGCACTGTGTTGGGATGGAGTGGTTTTTGACATACGCTCATAGGGAGCACATTAAGCTACATTAATTTAGTCTTCCTGACATTAAAACGGTGCTTTCAGTGTGGTGACAGAGAACGTATACGATGTGGCATTTTATAATCGGTAGAAATTTGTATCCGAATCTTTCGATATTTAAAAAAATATTCATCCGTCAAGTTTCGAACTCGTAACCTTCATAACTCCGTGTATAGAACCTTACAGTGTAAAAATTTCAATGTTGTGCTAAACAGTATTAAAGCAGCTCTACACACCAAATTTGAAAGAGACCGGCAGCTTAATTTTTCAAAATTTCAAAATGAATAATAGCAAAATTACAAAAATGTATTTTTATTTTTATTTCTGAAAATCTCTAGCTTTGGATTTCGCATAAAAACATTTATAACATTACATCAACAAATTAAATTATCTGTGCCCATTTGACAACAATTAATAAAAGTGAAATTTAAAAAAATTGTACTACCCTTATTTTTAGAACTATAATTTTTTGGAAAAAATATTTGATATCCTGCAGACTCTGGAAAACCGTCTGTAACTTCGTAAAGCATTTCTAATCCTGGCGAAAGCCTTATTTCCAGACAATATAAGTATCAAAACTCCAAAGGCGGAATTTAGGCAAAATATGCCAAACTGTTTACGCTGCTGTAGCTGTTGTGCTTTTTAGAAGAATCTACATTTTGATTGGAAGAAAATATTTCAAACAATGAGTGGTGAAAATTAGAGATAAAACATGTCAAAAACAGATAGGTACAACCAACATTTAAATACTTTTTGACATTTTATTTATAAAAATAGGTTTTAGAGTGCCTATTCGAAAATATCGACAGCTTCTTCAGATGCCTATATAAGAGGGATTTCAATTACACCTGAAACTAGTAAATTGAAAGTTATAAAAAACTATCTCAGTTCATAGTACACATAAAGTCTATCTTTTTTTAACATGACTCAGAGCAGGCTTTAACTTCTAATATTTTTTACAGTGTACTAACATAACCTTAAAAATTTCACTAACGTCACTTTTGACAGCTGTATGGACACTGTGATAGTTATTACAAGGTTTGGTAAAATATACCTTAAAAAGGCCAAAAAAGGCAAAACAAGAAACTGAGCAAGCGTTTCATTGTTCATTTAGTTTTGAGTTACCTTGCTAACTTCATTTGCAACCAACCTCAAAACCTGGTTTCTAACTACATTTCTATCTATATTCTTACAAATGTGTAATCGTGGCCTGCTTTCAGTCATGTTGAAAAAAGTTAGACTATATGTTTCAAAAAATGATACTTTATTACCCCTCAGTGGAACAAGTAGCCTTCACTTTTAGTTTGTAAAAAGGTCATTGATGATTTTACAAAATATAAATATATATATTGTGGTATTTAGTATAAGGGTTTAATATCAGATTAATATACATATGTAAAAAGAATACAATATTAAATAACAAAGATGAATTTAAGTATGCGAACGATATCGAAATTATTAAAATGTATTTGGTATAATGCTATATAAGAGACAGTAAGATTCTAATATAATTTAATTATTATCTGAAATGTGGTGGAGGATTAATAGCAAATACTCATTCGATAATTATCATTCAACATAGCGGGTGTTAGATAAATATAATAAAGTTTCTATAGAGTGTTGGACTTTAAAAATATATGCTAAACTAAATCACTAAGGAGATAATAATATTTGGAAGTATGTAAAAATAATTTGGTACAAAAACATGTAATACATTTGTAAGCGGCTAAAATTACAAAAATAAACCATTTATAAAAGTTATAAGCTGTTTGGTATATAAAAAGGTTGTGAATTAACTAAAATTGGCGTGGTGAAAATAAAAAGTTAATGTTAAAAGATTAAAAGATGTGAAGACGATAAGAATGAAGAATATGGATGTGGTGAGTATGTCTAATTAATACAGTTATAATCTAAAAGCGCTAATTTCTGGAATGGGATCCCAAACTGAGTTTATTGTCAAATTACATTACATCGTATGAATTGGATAACAGGGAATGGTTTTTTTTTACTGAAAGTGGTTTACATCGAGATTGTTAGCAGAGTGAGCGTTTTCTGAGTTGGATAGGAGGTTTTCCTCTAATGGAGTTCTAATTCGACAAGCTTGTCATTGAAGTGACATCTAGTCGAGGTTCGTGATACTAGGTCGTCGGTGGCTTCAGGATTTTGGTAGGAAGACGTGGATGGCGTTTGCTGCCGACAGTTCTGCTGGAGAAAGTTGGTCGGTGCCTTATCGTGTTTGGCAGGGGGTCTTTGCGGATCCAGGTATTTGGCGAAGTTCGTACTATGATTTGTTTGGACGTTGGAATGTCTCTGTGAGATTGCTGGATGCGTTTGGCTTGGTAAAGGAGAGTATCGAGGTCCAGAAACAGGTGACAGAATAAAGGTATTTAAGTAAAAACTGAGAGAAAAATATAGGAAGAGTAAAGTGAGGTAACTTTACAAGGGAAAGTATTTACTATTTAATATTGTTGAATGACAAATATGTAACGAGAGGGTATTTGTAATTGATTTTGCACTTGCATAATTTGAAGTGACAGGTGACAGACGTACACGTTGTCATGAAATAAAAGAATCAAATTTCAGGAATAAAAGCAGTCTAGATTATGAAAGAATCCGACTTGTGTTTCAGTTAAAAGTAAAATGCTAGATTCTTAATAACATTGATAATACATAATTATAAAAGGACAAATGAGTTAATAAATTTCAATTTGAAAAAAAGAATTGATTGAAAATAAACTAAAGTAAAGGAAAAGTCAAATGTAATAGCTAAAATAATTAATATTGTTATAACATAAAACCATTGTCATACATAAAGATCATTATAACGTAGTCAATTATAACATAAAATAAGCAATCACAACGTGGAGCCAGTACAATATATGAAAGGTAAACGTTCAGGCTTTTCATTCTTGTATATTGTTATGTAACAAACTGCATTTGTGTAATTAACATTTAAAAATACACTACTCAAAAGAAAAAAGTAGTCACGTATTCAAAGCGGCGTAAATTTATTGAGAGTTTAGGAATCTTGTTGAAACTTGGTATATATGTAGATAAATTGTTTATTTGAATAATGCTACATGTTTTAAAAAAAATTAATTAAATTTGTAATTTCTTTATAGCTTTGAATTGATGAGCAACAAAAACTAAAGTAATCTAGGAAATTTATGAGTCAGTTTTACTTCATTAATTATGATGACAATAAATTCAATACGAAGTATTGCCTCCTCTTGCTCGAATTACTGCTTGACAGCGTCTTGGCATTCTTCGAATTAGCCTACAAATCACATCCTGTGGGATGCGCTACCATTCTTCAATCAGAGCTTGTTCCAACTGAGGAAGGGTTTGTGGGGGGTTTGGACGAGTGTGAACAGCTCTTCCCAGCATATCCCACATGTGCTCTATGGGATTCATGTCCGGACTACATGATGGCCAATTCATTGTTTGAATTCTTGATCTTGAAGATAATTAATCACTATGTTTGCGACGTGTGGCCTAGCATTATCATGCATGTACAGGAATTCTCGACCAATATTTTGGGCATACGGACGAACATGTACATCTAGGATTTCATTTATGTATCGTTGTGCATTCAGATCACCATTTCGAACAATGACAAGCTCAGTACGGGTATCTAATGTGATGCCGCCCCATACCATTATCGATCCTCCAGCAAAAGGAATAGTTTCATGCATTGTATTGGGAAGGTAACCTTCTCCTGGTCTTCTCCATACACGTAAACGTCCATCATTACCTGATAGAAGGAACCTGGACTCATCTGTAAACATGACACGTCGCCAGTGTCTCAGTTGCCAGTTTAGGTGTTCTCGGCCGAATTGCACTCTCATTCTACGATGATTTCTGGACAATTTGGGCACTTTAACGGGTCTTCTGGACCTTATATTAACTTCATGCAGTATATTTCTAACAGTTTGGTCACTAATTATGCACCCAGTAGCTTGTCGAACGTCTGCTTGAAGGTCTCGTGCTGTAGCTGCACGACTGCGTAGGGCTTGCAAATGAAGAAAACGGCCCTCACCTACAGTAGTTTTTCGGTTTCGACCACTACCAGGACGTCTAGTAACAAGCCCGGTCTCCCTGTAACGTCTCCAGAGCTTCCATACAGTTCCCTGTACAATTCCCAATTGTTCAGCCACGTACCGTTGAGATCGCCCTTCTTGCGGCAAAGTTACCTCTCGCATAACCTGTATTGGCGTTAGATGCCTTCTTATTTGTGGTACATCTTGAATGTGTTCATCCATAATGTTAAGAAGCAGTTTTAACCAGTATACTAGCATATATGCATGTAATAATAATGTCCACCCTACTTTGTTCTTTGTTACTTAATTTATCTAACTTATTTGACATAAGCACACTTTATGATATAATTGTATTATGTGGAAATTATTAAAGATAAAGGACAAGTGTTCACATATACGAAGTTTCAACAAAATTCCTAAACTCGTATTAAATTTACGCCACTTTGAATACTTGACTACTTTTTTCTTTTGAGTAGTGTATATTTTGCAGAGTAGTAAGGAAAAAAATAAGTTTTTTCTTTTTGCATTTTAAGAATAAATTACAGAACACTATGCCATGTATGTGATTGCTTTCTAAACATCAGGAACTGATTTGTGTGTGTCGCGCTTGTAGCAAAAAATGACAAATTGTTTCCGCCATTTTGGTCTAACTGTCAAGTCCACCATAAACATTTTCCAACGAGCTACATTATCTAAAAAACTACTCCATATCGGCGCAGCATCGAAGCACCCCACTTATAGGGTCAAAAAATAAATAATCACGTCTCCTGCAAAGTCGAAAGGGTTCAGTTATGCAACCGAACGGCTAGGAGTGAAAGTAAAAAGATACCAAGTCGACACAGCGAAAGTGCGTTCAACCCTTTTTCGACAATAGAGACCGAATTCCAGCCTCCTTTTTGTCCCAAGGCAAGGGCTAGTCACTCAATCAAAGCAATAAACCCGAGCTCCAGGCCTGGTCAGTATACTCGACAGACAATGGGACATTGTAAGCCCAGAATGGTACGAGGTAGCCCCTTCTTCTTGCCTAAGAAAGATTTATTTAAGACCAGACAGTTAAACTGGTAAGTTATTTGTATGTTCTCCTATGCACATTTATCATATTTTCATAATTCATACTCACCCCTACTCGTTATATTCCTCTTACAGCTTACGTGCCATAGATCATAGATCCTATATATAAACTATTTGATCGTCTGCATTTCCTTCAGTAGAACTCTCCAATCTTTCAATTTTTTTACCATATCTCTATAAAGCTTGATTTCGGAGGTTTCTATGCCGGTTGTCATTATGTAACGAACGAATTCCTAGATGGAACCGTCTCATTGTGGAGAGGCTCTTTCATAAGGGGTAAAACACCTTTGGCGTTGTTGATACACTAAGTTGCCCTGTTTTAATCACTTTGATATTTCAATAATTCTTATTAGCTTATTACTCATTTTTATTTGTAATTTAGTCGTTTCGTATTGTAATATAGAGCTTTAATTATCTAAATCAATTGTCCTTTAATTCTAAAATTTTTCTTGGTTTCCATAACAGACATTTGGGTACACAGTCATAAATCTTTTCCAGATCGACAAACGTCATATGTGTTTCAATAGTCTTATCCTTTTATTTTAATTACTTGTCTCAGAGCAAATATGTTTTGTCAAGGCGTAACCTTCTTGATCTGTTCTTCACTAAAATCTTGTATGTGTTTTGGCAGCTGTGATTACTCTTTCAAACCAGCTATCCAACTTTGATAGGACACTAACCCCACGATAATTTTGGCAATTTTCTATTGTGCAACTGTATTACCCCCTTGCACATGTGTAAACATACCAACTATTGTGTAAAATATACTATTGTGTTACCAATTGTTACTAAAATAAGTTCTACTTACAGGCTTATTTCCTTTACATATTTACAGTTTATGACATAAACAATCACATACTCTTGTTAATACTTTCATAAATTTTCACACACTTCGTACCAGCAACAACTTCTAACAGTTGCCAAAAGAAAAAAATAATAATATTTGACAGGTGGGCGGTGAGACACGTTGACCAATCAGCGATAAGCTTATTTGAGAACGGTTCGCTATTCGAATAGTCATTTTGTAACGATAGATGACTATTTTGCCTTTGTTTGACCTAACCTAAAACAAGTTTTTACAACTTGTCCATATTTCTATCTTTCAGTTTAATTGTCACCGTTTTAGTGCGGCGCCGAAGTATGAAGTATCGTTTAATATTTCCTTTTTTGTGTCAAATAAAATTTATTATTCAGAAGTAAACACGCCTCTAATTGCAGGTGCCCCATTTTGTTATAATTACCACCTATCAATATGCCCGTAAAACTCCAATATTAGCTCAGAGCTGTCACCATTGTGGCTTCTCGTATGCAAATGTGTATTTACTTACATTACATTTTCAAGGTTAGTTAAGGAAACACAATTAAGTGAGTCCATCCAGAACACCTACGCCGTGCTATTTTTAAATCCTTAACTTAATGCAACTGCGGCTGGTTTTACCGTTTCGCCCCGAAATGGAAGTCGCTTTGAAGATTTGCGCACTGGAAACGTCCTGCCTTATTTCTCAGTTGGCTTTGGAGCATTTATATTATCGAAACGACAACCCGTATTGCCATTTTGCCATGGTAATTTTATGGTGGCCATTATATGCTTTGAAAGTCGCTGTTTAAATCATATTCTTAAAAAAATGCGCTTATTTAATTAACAGCCTCCTACATATGTCAAATAGCTAATTATTACTGTTGGAAATTTTTATGTTTCAAAGCTTGACTATTTCCCTCATGCCAAATAGATTTGATATCCAATTTTTCAATTTCAACCAATCACGTTAAGAACTAAAGCGGCAAAAACAACGAGGTCCATTGGGATTATTTAACTGATAGGTAAAAGCCTTTCGTCGGACAAATTGAATGCGTCTAAGTTGTAATCTAGTGTCAAAGGACATAATTATTTTTATTAAATCTTACGTAGAAATTATAGATATAAAATGTACGCAAATAATTCCAAATAAATATTTAAAAAAAAGTGCCCCGGGTGAGGATCGAACTCACGACCTTAAGATTATGAGACTTACGCGCTACCTACTGCGCTACCGAGGCTGTGCTACTATTACACGTTTACAGGGTATAAAAGCACACTTATCACAGTTCTAAGTACCTTTTAAATTGATATTTATATAATTTACAACTTAAAAGTGAGCGCGAATGAAGTATTCGAGCATTCTTACCTTCTGCGGTCTGTTCGAGCCAGACGGCTTCTGCTTGAAATGCTTTTGACGTGGAGGCACGGTCTGCATTTTATTGTTGCAGGACATCGAAAATTCGAAATTTGCGGTGGCCCGTGCACGAAATCGGCGATCATTTACGTAACGGCGGCGAAAAAACACACTTTAACAAAGTTTCACTTCCATTTGGACTGTTTTTGAGCAAATGTAAAAATAACCCAAGGAGAAAACTACAGGTACAAGTCGTTTTTAATGTTGCTGTTAAGTAGCTGCCAAAGCAAACGCTGCCTTTGCCTTGGAGTATTAATATCTACATCTCGGGTCGAGTTGTCATACTTTCGCAAATTTTGATTTTGAGTTCTTTGAGGTCATTTTGTTTACAAGCGCGCACGTAGCACGATTGTTGTGGAGATGCGGGTGCTTCCGCGCATGCGCACGAGTTTGGGTACCTGTTTGCTGTCACCATTGTTGGAGGCAGCACGTACTGGATCCTGGATTGCATAACAGACCTCTCTTGTTGAATCACTTTCATTAAATATACACGCTCCATAGCGCAAAGTATGGATTTTTAAAATTATAGTATACCATGTTTGATAATTTTATACTACCCTTCTTTTGTATAACTTCCGTAAAAACAAAAAGTTGGTTGTAGGTAGTTTAAGAGAGGGTGCAGAAATATATTTGAAGGTATAAAATTGGTGAAAAACTGTGCACAGTGAAACTAGAGAACAGAGCAAATCAGCTGGTCATGGTAAAGAACCGATTTTACTTACCACATATACAAACTAGCTTAAATGAAGATTTCACGCCCATGGAAAGAAAAATCCAGATGGAAATCCAAAACAAAGCAAAAGGGGAAAGGAATAATGGGCGAGTTGCGAAAGTTGGTTATCAGAAGCTCAAGGTCGATGGAGAAGTGTTTATGTGGAACAATAAAGAAACTGCAGAAGAGAGCAGGCTGCTTTTAGAACCTAAAAACTAAAGCTAAATATACAAAAAAAAACTGATGACGAACATTCGCGGAATTAAAAATGCTAAAAGGAGCGTAAAAACTAACTTAGCAACCAATCTAGAAAAGAACAAAATGAAAACATGGGTGAAAATAGGACAATTGCACTATACCAAACAGGGAAATCAATACAGTTACCATAGGAAATGAGAAGATATTGAAACCATTTTTCGGCTTCGCTCGAATGTTTTCTCTATATACCTATTACTTCAGGACTAACCTGTATATTGTTTTCGAATAATAATCAAATTGTATTTCGAATTATTTTAATTTATTATTTCTCTCATTTCGTACCGATTCTGGCAAGCCCCACAAACATTCGCTGGCTTATCTCTAAGGCCCAGCTTGCAGCGGTCCTCGCTTCGATTGTCCGCACGCGGAGTCATTATATTTTCGTACCTCAAACAAGCCAAGCATGCGAGGATTTTTCTTCGTGCTAATTACGCCAGGACGATTGTGTTTGAAAGCTGATAATTTAATTCAGCTTTCACCTGGGATTCACAAATAGCACTTGGGATTAACAATTTTCACCGGATGATTCTAAACTTGGAGTCCAGTTTCCTGTCCTAATTCGAAACGAACACCTGCTATTTTCTGCATCGCTCCTGCTTCTGCACCGAGGGCCAACACACCCATGTTGCGTAAGGTTGATTCCTTGCTGTATGCGGGTTACCAGTTATAGCAGCTCCCGGCTAGAGTTTATACCCTAAACTTGTGGGCCTAAAAGGTCAGTTGCTTCGTTTTTTATTACAACGCCGATCGAGGACGAGTCAATCTTGTGGTGGTGATACCTGATACTAAATTTATTACTAACATGATAGTTTATTCACTCAGCAAATTTAATTAAAGATAGCATTTAAAACTATTGAATTTTTATGTGTACTCTATACCTTTTTTTTGTAAGAGGAGCACCCACGTTTTTTTTTCTCATCAACCTAGAAAGAAAGGTTTTTATGAATGACAGCTATATGCATATCTCTAGATTTGCTTTGCAATTTCAAGAAATTTTACGACCCAAAAAGGGGTTATTTGTGGTAATGCGTGTGGCCACCTTCAATTAGTTTTCGCTGCATAATGTAGCAAAAATTTTCAAATATTTTATGAATTACATAAATTACATTTGGTGATTACCAGATTATTATGCCTTTAATAAATTCTGATTACTTGTAGTTATTTATATTCGAAATCATCTGATTTCTGGCGCCCAGATCTTTTTTTGAAGACTTTGCAGGGTACACAGCTGGTGGTTTGAACCCACGACCTTATCGCCGAATTTGAGCTAGTTCAGCCTGCGCGGTAAGTGAAAATGTTTAGAGCTCCCGTGCAGTACGTACTTTAAGGAGGTTAATCTGCGATTTTACTACCATTGTATCTAATTAATCGTGGGTCAGCTTCTTTATCGTAACAATATAGCATCGAAATTTTAGACGTAAGTAAAACACGAGGGATTTGCAGTGGCGAATCTATTGTGGATGAGTTCAGTTTTATATACTTACCAGGATGTCAAATGTGTATAATGTTCATTACTGTAGAGTGGGTCTAATTATGAGCAAGAGATTTGTCAGAGCGATTTTCACTCTGATGATGCAAGCTGCAATGTCTTGCGAAACGTTAGTCGATATGGGTGCACAAACAGCAACAAGGCCAAATATGCCTAAGTATCCTTGTTTTCTAGATACCCAAACAACACGAGCCACCAAAGAGCATAGCTATCGCGCCGATCCATGCTCGAGTTCACAAGTTGCAAGGCACATAAAGTTATAGAATGCTGGGTGTTTATCTACATACACTAAGCGGTCTAAGCCGAAATTTAATTTTAACAAGAATAACAAGACAAATAATTCAAGAAAAGTATAATGTACAAAACCAATCTGTAGGTTAGCGACAACGCGTCTGCTTAGCATTGGGGCGGTCATGGGTTCGATTCCCACGGCTGGCTGCTCTGATTTGGGGCTTTAGGTAGTTTTCCTGAGACAAGAAGGTACCTTCTCTGAGACAAATGCCGGAGCAGTAGTTCTCCACCTTTCCTATTCCTGGATGAAGGGAGGCCCAAGTCCCTATAGCAGCGCTCAAGTTCTTTTCTTTTAATGTACAAAAAAGAGTAAATAAGTAAAAATAGCAATTAAACGAAATAAAAACGCTATATAGAAGATTTAGCACAAAACGCTCAAACGGTGCCAAATGTAAATAAGGTGACCTTCTGTGCAGTATTGGACAGCAGTTAAATTGGTTGAGGGAATATTTTAACGTAAGTATAAACTTACAAAATGGAGAAATTCAACAAATAGAAGATATCGACAAACCAGTTTTCCACAGGATTGGAAAATGTATCATAATTAAAATCCGTAAAGAAAGGTGACCTGATAAAGTGCGAAAATTGGACAGGAATATGTCTACTAAGTGTGTCGGTAAGATTATTTTATAGAGTAATCTTGAATTGTGAATAAAGTGATAGAAACAATTGAATAGTAATTTATTGTAGAAGTGTTTTAGAAGGTGTTTTATCCACGAAAGAATGTTTAAATGCCAGAACAAAGTTCGAGCATTTAATTTTCTTGAGTGCATAATGCGCAACTAAAACACGAATACAATATCACGATTTATCCAACAACTCAATAAATATCTAAAAAGACATAAAGTTTATATTAACAGCCGTGAAAAGTAATAGCGACAATTTAGAAAGTACCGAGAGGTCAAATAAATTTATAATTAGAGTCGCCTGTGATTCGTGTGATACGTTTGACAGTACTGAAGCGTTTGTCAGTCTATGTCAAATTCGATGTTATTAGGCTAGGTTTTATTTGTTATTTGACACAGACTGACGCATAACTTAACCTTCAAATCTCGAATTTGACATAGCTTGAAAGTGCTACCAACAATGCAGTAGTGAATGATATGGTTTTTTATCTCACTAGTGGATAAAAGAGCACTTTAGAGTTCTAAAATCGATCAAGTAATAGCCATATAACTAGGACGTGTTGGATAATAGTAGATGTGCGAGTGCCCCAGCACGAGCGATACAATTTCTCACGAGCTTAAAATGGCATTTCGCTCACGTGTAATATACGACGTTTTATCTTACAGTAGCAATTATTGTGCCTAAATGGTTTGCGCCGTCAGAATATGTCGCAAAACAGATACTAGATAGTTACAGTAGCACCTACTACCACTCACCATTACTCACTAGTGAGTAGAACGTCATTTTAGTCACTGAAAGCGGGTATATAATGTATGGTAATAGATGCTACTGTAAGATAAAAATAATTGCGCAAAGAGCAATACGGCTTTTGAACGGAAAAATCATGTGTAGACCAGATTAACACAACAAGGATGATGATTGTACAGTCACTCGAGTGCCAGTCACCACAATATGTACTCTTCGTAGACTTTGAACGAGCATTTGACTCAGTCTCATACAGAGTCTAATGATTTCACCTAAAAACAGTGGCATTCCAAAATGATGATAGTTTTAAGAAACCCCTTCTACTGGCACATGGAGCAGGTTAAGTTAATTGATCTTCAAACTGAAGCAACTAAAGTACATTGAAAATAAATAAAAATATGTCCAAGTTAGTACGTGTGAGCGTAAAGAGCCCTAGAAAAATCGTATTAGAATACCAAGTAATATAAAAAATCGGTAACTTTATGTATTTACTAGTGTGGTGATAGAATAAGGCGTAAGACATTGCATCACGTATAAACAAAGCTAGAGGTGCGTTTTCTAGATCCAATAATGCTTGACGCCATGGCAAAATTCCCTTAAAAATTAAAATTGGTGTTTTTAACACAGTGGTAAAGCCAGTGCTACTATACGAGTGCGTGTGTCGGTAGGTACATGGTTTGTGACAAGTGCTATTAAAAAAATTACAGTCGTTTATGAATAGATGTTTAAGATTTATGGAGAGAGTGTGTTGGCCGGAGAAGTTTTCTGTGTAACCAGATTGATATAAATACCGAGATAAAGAAGAGTAAATTTGGCCGGTTGGGGCACACACTCAAAAAGAATCACTCTGAAGAATGCAGAGCTCAGAGCAGCAATATAATGGAAACTACATGGTAGGACGGCCAAGAATAACATAGCGCAGGAAAGCAAAATACAAAACAAATAAATCCTTGCGCGGTACATTCATCCTATATCCCCTCGGGTATTAACGTTCGGAGGTTGCTCTCGTTACGGGTATTGCGCAAAACATGTTCAGGACCCGGCGAGTGCAAGAGATGACAATATCAATATAAACGTTAACTGATGAAATAACTTTACTTGGAAGTAGTTGATGATCTTTCTGGTTAAGAGAATTTCTTCTGCATATCTTCATATCATCAACATCTGAAGCCACTAATTCACTACTATGTTTTTAGGCAGCAAGGTTATAATTGTGTTTAGGATATACTTATGATTCAGAAATCTGTCCTTGGCCTGGCTGATGAAATAGTCAATGAAAAAATAGTCTTGGGGTTTATCAGTTCCAATCTTTGAAACATTACTTTAATCAGGAACAGTACCTTCCATGTCCCTAAATTTCTCTAAAGCAAATTATCAGTATGATGAATGTTCTTCACATTTGCGATAAAATCTTCTTTAAAAAAAAATGTATGTTTGTATCACATCAATCCTATGATGTTGTGCTCACTGCATATTTCTGCGTTATTTGTTTTGGATATTGCAATAAATGTAAATGTTAACCATTTTCTCGGTATAAAATAGTGCTGTCAATAGTTTCACACCATTGTCATACAGCACTTTTAAAAATTCTGTTGGCAACCATATTGCTTCTTTACCTCTGCTAAATACCTCGACCGCTCTCTATATTGTTTAGAACGAATTGGAGTGGTTTTTTCATCATTAAATAGGCATTGTATGCAGTTCCTCCAGGTTCTTAATTTATAGCACAGATTTATAGAAATATTGTTATCATCCTTTATCTAATAGACGTGTCTGTCCGGGACGCTGTTTTGTCTGTCTGGGACGCCGTTTTGTCTGTCTGGGACGCTGTTTCAGCAGCCAAACCGTAAGAGATAGAGAAAAAAGTTATGAAAGTTATATGTTTGGAATGGTCATGTCAGCTCAGGAACCGAATTTCAGTCACGTGACACTTCCGGTTTTCGAGAAATCACAAAAAAGACCGTTTTTCAAATAGAACGCGTATTAAATACAAATGTTTCAGCAGCCAAACGGAGCTGCGACCCTCTGCGCCTTAAAACGTCGATCGGTTAGGCAACCACTTTGACACCTTCCAGGTCTGGGTACAGTTTTTATTTAATACGCGTTCTATTTGCAAAACGGTCTTTTTTGTTTTATTAAATGAGACATTTGTCTCACTGGACTGCTAGTCATCCACTAATATGCTGTTACCCTTTTCGTTCTTGCCTAGAGTTGCATTTATCTTGTGATATCATTATTATGACCAAACGATTCTAAAAACGTTAGCTTTTGTTTAAATGTTACCAAGTAGTAGAGTCTATTGTAACATTGTTTTTGTATCGTTATTTTCATATAAAACATCTCAAGGGCTTTACACGGAACTTCTCTTGCAAGTACGGCGCTCCTCGATCGCTATAGATTGATTGCTGTCTGCAATACTGCAGTACGCAGCGATCGTTACACCTTTCCGTCCGCTCTAACTGCGCTCTGCGACCTCGTAGCATATCTGTTCCTTGCGATAGAATCAGTGCACGTCGATCGCTACATCTTTCCGTTGCGCCGACTGTAATCCGCAGTCATTCCTTTTTTCCCTTTGACTCTGTTCATCGTTTATATGTTCTGATCTATGTGCAAATTATTAGTTTCATCAATTCTTGTGTTAAAGCAAAACTAAACATTTTTTTTTTAATTGTTCACCCTGTATATATTTGACCGGAAGTTCGAGCCAGGTCAACATCTAATCCGTATGTAAAATATCGTATTCTTCCCACAATAGTTTTTGAGGTATACCGCCAACAGACGGACAGACAGACGGAATTGAGAAAACATGTATTTTGTTATCTGAAACGAAAGATCTGAAGAAATCTCGGAAGGTGAGTTTTTCAAGATTACAATACTTCGTTCGTCTTTTAGACGAGACGAGGGAAATCAAAACTTTGAAATAGTCTACCTTGTTTTAGACAACTGACAAATTGTCGCATTTTAGAGCCAAAATTCACAGTTATTTGTATACCAAAGCACTGAAGTTTAGTTTTTTATCACGAATGTGGATTTAATTGCCGAGGCCCGTAGGAGCAAGGCAAATAAGTCACATGAGGGATAAAAAAGAACTTCAGTGCCGAGGAGTACATTATGTTTTGTTTTCTCGAAAAATCGTGAAATTACAACATTTTAACCAACTTTTGTAGGTTATGTTGACATCGGTTGACGTTTCTCTGCCGCTCTACCACCTACAAAAAGTCATAAAACAATGGATTACTTTACTGTCGATTTTTCGTATTTTAATGACGATCTCGACGTTCTTCACTACCAATTAAAAAAAAGGTTTTTGTTGTTTTATGCAACGTAGACAGTATATTATACTTGTTTAATAAGAGGTATGGAAGCACTCGTTGGTTGCATTGGGGCACTGGTTGCGCTCTTCATGTACCAAAGCCACTCGTGCTACAATAGGCCCTCTTATTAAACTAGTATAATAATATACTATTATTTACTAGCAACATGATACTGTACATTTTCGTCATAGAAACACAATATGAAAAGCTACTCGTAACTCCCAAGGGACTTGTCAAATTATTTCTCCCTCAAACTCATGGTAACCATGCAATGAGGCAATCCTTGATGTTACTTACATATTCTAATTTTAAATGTCATTATGACATTTTGAAATTTCATACTATTCTTACTAATATGCTTGTAAATAAATAGTATATTACTTTAAAAGTGATGATGCCTGAGTGAGCGCAGCGAACAAGGGCAGCAAGGTGCGAAGTAGTGTAAATATTCCTATATCCTATGTAAAGTACATAATTTTTTTCAGTAATAATGTATTAAGGGCAAATGCTTTTGCCGGTAAAAATGTTTTACGAAAGTATTTTGTTTTGGCAATGTCACAAGACAAACTAACTTGATCAAATTCCCGAGCCGAAGACGAGGGAATTTGTCAAAGTTAGTTTGTCGAGGGGCATTGCCAAATAAACAACAAATAGTGAGTAAAACATTTGCCGAACAAAATCATGAGCCCGAAATACATTTTGTGGACTATTTCCCAAATATGGGTTAAGTTTGACATTTATTCTGATGCGCAATGACAGTTTAAATGACGTTTCTTAAATACCACCTTGATTAAAGCAAAATATTTGGTGGTTGCCGTGGATGCAAGTGGCAAAAGAAACTGACAAAATCCCAAGGGAAAATTTCGATTTTTTGCCACTACAAAAACACACGATTGGTTGAATTTTGAAAAAGCATGGCTTTTCATTGGATAATAAGAGATGTGGGAAATAGTCACTACCAATATTTCCTTATGTAAAATAAATGGTAATAGCGTAAAATTATTATATTTTCTAAATTATAGTAGCCTGTTTCGGGAGTTTGGGGAGTTGTTTCACTGCTGTGACGTTTTGTTTGACAGTTATAAACGCAAAAATGCGTGAATACGATTACTAGTTCTGTTTTGTGTGCTTTGTGCTTGTATTCTGATTAAAAATGGATAATAGTACGAGCAATAATGGTTTTCTTCATGTTAATCAAACGGAAAACATGGCATCTCGTCAGTTATAGTAAATTCGGGATGTAAGTAATTCACTTCTCTAGGGAAGTAAGTACATTGTCATAGAAACTGTAACAATTTTTACTTCCTTTTACAATAAAGGAAGTATTGGATTCACCCCAAAAATTCGAAATTGAGTTTTCAACAGATCTTCACGTTTTAGAGTCCCCTAAACCCAAAAAACATATTTTTTTTCATTGGTCTGTCTGTGTGTGTGTCTATCTGTCTGTGTGTCTGTCTGTCTGTGTGTGTGTGTGTGTGTGTGTGTCTGTGAACAGAATATCTCAAAAACGAAAAGAGGTATGATGTTGAAATTTCATATATAAGTTTTGTGTACTATGTAGATGCGACATCAAGCTTTTGAAGAAAATCGCATAACCGGAAGTAGGTGTTTACTCGTGATTTTTCAGTTTTTCTATTTTTCGGCTTTAACGATTTTTATCTACGACAGTGTGTAAAATTGCCTTTTAGTTGGCAGTTTTAAGTTTGTAAAACGACTGTTTAAAAACATGTTTTCATTAGTTTATGTCGTCAATAGTAACGTATTTAAAAAATTTCATTAGGCACGTTGTGAGTAGCAACGTGTTTTAAAATTTTTAAAACACGCAAAATTACGACCGGTTGCTGGTAATCCTAGTTTACATTTAATTTTTTTTTCATATTTACCGTGTTTTCTAGATTCTATCGTAGATAAAATATTGTACGATACACATGCGTAAAGCATCTTTAGTCACTCGCGGGGCTTAAAACACTCGCTCACTCGCGTTTTAACTCTACCCCACTCGTGCCTACGCACTTGTATCGTAAATTACTATTTTCCAACTTCACCTTTTTATTACATTTTGAATGTGTATTGATGTGAGATAGGTGATTTTCCAGTTGAATACTTCTAAATTAGGTTCCTTTCGTCTTTTTTTCTATTTTTTCCTATTTTAAATAGAACACCCGGTATATTATTACATTTTTGAATTCAGCTTAAAATTCTGGAGAAAAATTCTCTCTTCAACTAATGCTGTATTTTGTACCGTTTGTGCAAAATTTGTAATTTTTGAAATTTTTTGACAAATGCTTAAAAATTTAAAAACAAATTTTTGGCTAATTATAAGATCACTGTAAAAGGAAGTTGTATGCGTGTATTACACCAGATTTTTGTAAATGTTTCCTACATCCCTCAAATCAGACAGTGTAAGGATCACTTACAAAGATGGTAGTGAAAAAATATTGTATGCACCACGGGAAATATTCATGTTCTTTAGCTTCGGTTGACTTAAAGACCTCGGGCCAGAGCCCTCGGTCTGTAACACATGTCAACGTCAGGGAAAAAACATATTCATATCTCCCTATTATGCATAAATATCTATTATTTTTATAATTTTATTATTACAATTTCCATTTTTAAAATTTAATTTTTGTCGTTTGCAACCATAGACGAACATTTTAGCATTTTCAATCTATTTAATAGGATTTCTTGAACTAGACTCGTAATAGCGTAATAGCAATGGTTATTTTTTTCTAAAAATATGTTTAATTAACTGGGAGAATTATTTCAATGGCTGTAGAAATTAACATAGATTAGCGCGTAAAAGCATTCAAGATAATTAAATGAAGCTCCCATAGGGAGAGTTGGGGATAGTGTTTCAAGTGATCTACAGTTAGTTATACATTTTAAAATTATAGCACTGTGTATAATACAGGAAAACCGTTTTTCTTTTTATAGACAACTTTTGAACCAAATTAAAACAGATTGCTATCAGCTCTCGACTTGGAATACAAACGATATTATCCTAGAAGGTAGGTAAATAAACAATTTTCTATGCATCTGTATATATAATTAGAGTTATACATTAAAAATCATAACCAAAAATATATTAAATGGATTATTTTTAATAATATGCATCTACATAGTAATAGTACATTATACACCAAGGGAGAAAAAAGCATGATTTTTCTAAAGGCGTCATTTTTAGGCCCAAAGGCGAAGTTCGACGGCTACAAATACGCCAAGTAATAAGTGGCTTTTCTGTTGCCGTGTATATAGTATTTTTTCCACGACCGAAAGTAGAAAGTATTTACATAAAGCATTACCGTCAATCGGAATTATACTGTAATATTTAGTAGTCTTTGAATCCAATGGCAACACACATTTATTATATTGTTTTAACATTGTTCTTATATTGTTACTAATGAAAACTCCCTAGAGAGATAATATGAATGTATGGTATCTAGGAAAAATGTGTTTACTTCTGTCATAAGTCTTGTAACCTGGAAACTGATTTCTACTCCCGGTTGTGGAAAAAATATATGAAATCGACACTGTCAATTTTATGAAACTATGAAAATATTTAGACCACTCAGAGAGATAGAATTTAAAGGTTTCAGCCAATCACATGCGAATGGCATCGATAATTTTGCACTAGTCAAATTGTTGATAATTTTCCATCTTCTTCACTAGAGCAAATTGCCAATACATGCTGAAATTTAAAAAGTATTTGTATTTTGTTTGTAGGTTAATATTCAATTAATTTTGCTAGTATCGAAATAGATATTAACTTTAAAATTACTTTTCAAGAAATAGTCCGACGAATATCCATTATGCAAATCAAATTTCCGATTTTTTAGAGTGAGAAATTTTCGTTTTTTTATTTGAGAAATTTTTCGGCAATTTGACATGCACTTCGGGTATTACTATTGAAAATATGCCTCTAATTAGAGCGTGTACACTCCTGTGATTTTCAAGTTCAAAAAATACTGTATAGTAAGCGTTCGCTTGAACCACTTTCTAAAATAGGAAAATGTTAGCAAATTTACAATGTTGTCCACAATATGGTAATATATGATACTGGAAAATCTTCTTAGAACTTTGTAACTAATTACTAGTAAAATGCATACAAAATATTCATACTTTTATTCAAGCTGTATCAACGATACCAATATTTAGTAGCTGAACCCTTACTTTCGTTATTACTAATTTACATTTCTTAGGCATAGAATGAATCAGTCTTTTCAAAGCTTCCTTTTCTATTACCCCAGACTTCGTTGTTAGTTTCTTCTTGTATATGATGTAATATATCTTCTGACACAAGTTCACGATGAGATTACGATCTGGAGAATGGGAAAGCCAGCCCATTCTCGTGACGTCATTGGTATGATATAAAGACTTTCTTCTTTTACAAATAGTGTTATTTATTCCACTTGGTAGCATTTTATTTTCTAAAACCTCTAAATATTTAGCGACATTCAGTCCCACATACAATCTTTCCTTTTCCAAGGCCAGTGAATGTTTTATTATGAGAAGCAAATATTTAGGAAAAAACTCTTCAGATGAAAATCGCCGAATTTCCTGTACGGTTCTTAATAATAAATGTCGATTCGCCGCTATAAAGTATCAGTTTCCATTCTTTTGAACCCCAGGTACTATGTTGTTTTGATCAAAGTAATCAGGTTCTTTTTTCGAAAATCAATGATACTTTCCTTGTTCCCCTGAGTCTACTTACACACGCGTTCAGAAATTGGTTAATTGTTGACATTCAGGCTCCACTCGCCCAAACTTGTTATTCATAGAACACCATAACATCTAATTGAAGTCTTTCGTAGATTATTTTCTGTTCCACCGTATTTCTTGACTATTCTGGTTACTGAGGACTGATTTTCCATGGTTATGATGAAAAATATAAAATTCCGAAATTACTTTATCCAATTTTTTCACATTTTGGGTTACCATACAGTTCTTCAATAAAATACCCTTTTTTATTTGATTTTTTAATTTACTTGTTTTGGAAATCTTATGTCCATTATGACACTCACAGATAATAACGGGGTACAACATTATCAGTAGCTTAAATAGCAAATCAAGAAGTATCATAACTTCTATAATTAACCATCAATGGCGTGTGAAAGCGAATGTTATTTGAAATCCTCTTTGGAGTTTATATAATTCGCTAATGAGCTTTATTAAGGATTATATGCCTGTTAATTCAATATTAATTGCAAACCGGGTTTTAACAGCAATGTAGGTTGTCTTATGTTTTTTGTGAAACATCAAAGTGGTATTGACTAAATTCAATAAAAGAAAATATGCTGATAATAATAATAATAATAAATGTCTTTATTTCACAAGAAATAAGTAACAGAAATACAGTTATTACTAATTACATTAAATAATAAATTGTGAAATCACAAGGGGGAGTTCATCCTTAATGTCTGCTGTACCACTCAACCCTTGAATTTATGTGGAACCATAGCAATGTAAGAAACCCGTAAAGGAGAAAATTGACAAAAAACTCATACTTACTACCATCTACAATTAATAATAAAAATAATAATACACCTACGTACATAATACTACTGTCACGAAAATCACACACTATCAACATTGTTTGTTAGATAAAATTGAAAAAAGTCTTTTTTTGAAAATGTTAATAGGTAAGCATTTAAGAGTAACTGGTAGCTCATTATAAACTTTACTAATATTATATGTAAAAGATCTCTCAAAAAGTGTGGTACGGTGTTGAGGCGGCGTAATCCTTTTTTCTTAAATTTAAATTATTAAATTTAGCAATACACTGTGCACTGTTTCTGAAATCTTAGCTCATTAATAAAGTTTGTTAATAAATTAAGAAAATGGCGTTCTCGTACGCATATCAGTTTTATTCTTTATAATTCCCGGATTAAAATATGGAAGAAGTTTAAAAATAAAATAATGGTAATGCAAATACGAAATTCGCCATGATAAAAATAGAAGCAAAATTAAAAAAAAGCTTTCTAC
>CALNHX010008561.1:0-59260 GCA_940337035.1 Agriotes lineatus | reverse complement strand
GCGATTTAGAATAGGTTAGGAAAATGTAGGCATAGAGGATAGATTAGTTATGAAACAAATGTTGCACCACACTTCAAATTAGTTTAGGATTTGTTAGTAGGTAGAATAGGAAGTAGGGTAGAGTTATTATAAGTCAAATTAGGATAAGAAAAACAGAGAACATTGAATTTGAACTGATTAAAGATTCCGAAAAATTGAGTCTGATATGAATAATTTGTGTTAATGAAAATAACCACGCATGACAAGCAGCGGATGTTAGTAAAGAATACACATGCGCAGTGATTTTAATTAACAAAATTAGGGAGAATCATGAAATGGTATTTGATCCTTAAATCAGCTCTGGTAGTCATGCCAAACAATTAAATATTAAAGTCATAAAAAACACAGAGTTGAAATGATTTGCATATCTGAATAAAATCACATAATTTGTCAATTGAAAGTTGCACTGTAAAATGTAGCCAGTAACATTCGAATTTACTTGAATAGGCTTGAACGGAATGAAACTCAAATTTCATAGGTTGTAGGTCGCAATGTAAATTTGTAAAATATAAAAAAGTTGAAGTATTATACCAGCAAAAGCCAATTAAATAGAGCTGGCACAGTAAAATTTAAAACATGCAAAGTCACAAAGGTGCGTAGCAATCCAAAGTAAATTAAAAAAGGTCTTATAATGAGCAGTTTAAAATAATAAGTGGTAAGAGGAGGATTAACGATTGTAACGTGCAAAAGAGCACAAAGCCAGCCAAATTTACATACAGAAGGAAAACCGAGGAATTTGAAGGATAGCAGGCAAAAGTACAGAAATTAAGATCCAAGCAGGCCAGTGATAAAATTTTGATGAACACAAATAATCAGTGCAGTGACCAAGTTAAACTTAAAAGTGCTTTTTAAATAAACATTGTGGCGCATTCCTAGATGGACAATTTTATGAAAATCAAAGAACAATTATTTTAGGCTAAGGTTATTGTACATAATTATCACATTTGTTAGTTTTAGAATTTTAAATTAATGTAATTGAGTTACTTACTTCCTGTTAAAATCAATGTTTGATGGTAGTTGCATAGCAACCAGACTCTGGCTTGTTTTTAACAATAAAATGATGCTGACACGTTGAAAATTGCTCGAGTTTTAATTAATCTTTTTGGGTGTTGAACATAAATTAAGGTAAAAATAAAGTACACCATCGTGTTCACAAGGCTGCAGAGCATCGACACCAATAAAGGCAAGAATTTCTACGTCCTAAAAATAAATTTCTTTCGGCTGCTCTTCGACGTTGGCATCGGGGACCTTCCGGACACCACCACGAGCACCGTACGAGGTCTTGAGAAGCAAGCAGGGATTACCAGTGGGCAGTTCGAGCAGCCAGCAACCTTCAGATCATCGCCGGGGAGCTGCAGGAAGCGGTAAAATTACCAGAGGGGACCTGGCCGTGACTTCGCCTGCAAGAGAGGTTAGGTTAGTGAAATTTTTGTATATACGCCCGATCTGGCTGAAATTTTGGCCAAACCTGAAGGCAGTCTTGGAGAGCCGGTTTCCGGAGGATTTGTGTGCCCAAATATAATAGCAAGCCCAGGAGAATTAGTTAAAATTGGCCCATTTGCCAATTGGCAAATGGGCCCCATAAACAATTGAACGCAGACCCACGCCATTTAAAACAACCAAGGCTTAGCGTCACTAGAAAACAAAAGTGGTTTAGACGCTGTTTGATGGCGGTAAATTAAAATTGACTTACCGATAAAATCTGCTCATTTTAGTTGATTTAATTTCACAAAAACGCACGACTTCTGTATGTTTACAATTCTTAGTGTCACCATTTGACCTCGTGAGCGCAGGCGCTCTGTAAAGTAATTTTCACGATAATACAGCGGCGTCCCGCACTAATTTTAACTAAGGAACCCAACGCCCGTTTGAGATTTTTGAGTTTCATGCTGTGATTCTATGAGCTAGCCAACTTATTAATTCAGATAAGTAATTCAGATAGGGGCAAAACACCATTTTTAACGACATTGCCAGTAAATAAAGAACCCGGAGTTGTTTTTCACCAAAAAATGCAATGTCCGTTTAAAGTCAAATAAAAAGTTTTGTGTGGTGATTTATAGTTAAAGCTAATTCATTACAATATAAAATAATATATCACATAAGTCATTGAAATATATATATATATAGTTCCTAATATATTTTTTGGGTCTAGTGATTCTCTGTTGAATTTAGAAACTTCAACCGCAATATTCTGATCCAAAAACATTCATTTCAACTTTTGTTTGGTAGTTTGGAGCATTCTTTCTGCAGCACGTTCTTGATCAATCCCATCTTTTGTGTCTGGTATGCTCTTTTTGGCACAAATCATAAATCCACGCTGTTTCATTCTATGCTAAACTTGAACAATTTCTTTTTAAACATTTAACATAGGTAACCGTTACATTGCTTACAATGCCATTATTTTAAATCTTTTCAACGATAGGAATATCCTCGATGTTAAACATATGAGTTTCTTCATTATCAATTGCACTTCATATTGATTAGTTTCATGCGAATTAACTATTACATTTTCCAGATCTTGGCTGTTTGAAAGACATTAACATTTTATTGTCTCCTCGATGTCCGTTATTTATACGATAATGCTGCTCATCGTACCGTTTGTCTCCTTTTCTTTTCGCTTTGTCTGCTAATTAATAAAATGTCGCTAATTTCGTCTACTCTAGCTGAAGTCCATGATTTCTTAATACTTTTCTCGTGAGGTGGAATAAAAATATTAAATTACTTTGAAAAAATATTATAGATACTAATATTTGACTTTTGAAGTCATGTTTTTCTGATTACTTACCAGCATCTAATTCTTGCAGTTCTTTATAATACATATAGCTCTTCATTAACAAACACATCACTTTCCAACACTTTGAATATCTTGAAACGAGTTTCTGAAGTACAAACTGTCAAAAAATTTTAACTCGTCGTAGGTTTACCTGACTCGAGAGCAGTCATATTATAATACGCCTAAATATGTCTAGTTTACAGTAAGACTGAGAGCTGTTTGGCGTTTTATAAAACGCCTAAAATGTTCAGTCAAATTGTAAATAGTATATTATGATACTAGTGTGTAAGTACGCCTTTAAAGCACGTGCGACGAGCTTAAGAGCACGAAGCAAAGCGGAGTGCTTTTAATGTCCACCAAGTCACCGATCGCGTTGGAAAGTTCTTTGATACCAAAACATTAAAACGGTATTCAAACCCCCGAGCAAAATCTCACAGGTTCTTTCTTCACTTAAAGATAAATTAAACACTATGTCCTCTAAAGGTATTTATAGAGTCCCTTGCTCTTGTAATGCTGTATACATTGGTGAAACAGGACGTTCAGTGAAAAATCGCATTTCTGCGCAACAGCGCTGTCTCAAGTCGAGTCTCGTTTCATCATCAGCCATCGCCGAACACCAGCGTGATACTGGCCATAAGATCCTTTTTGATGAAACTTCCATCATCTGCAAATCCCCATTCTTCTTTAGCAGAAAGATTAGCGAAGCCATTGAGATTTACAAACACCCTAACAATCTCAATCGGGACGAAGGCTTTCCCCTTCCTTCTATGTGGAAAGTGCTAATTCCTAAGCTCCGTGGTTGACACGTTGAGTTACAGTGCTCTTCTATCCTTTCCCTTGCAAAAAGAGTTTCGCCTCTGGCGTAGTTAACACGTTAAGTTACCGTGCTTTTTTTGCTTTTTCCTCCTGGTGAAGCCTCTTACGAAAGTGGGCGAAACGTTGAGTTCTTCGACCTCAATAATAACACGGTTCAATCTTGGAAGTCGTTTTTTATTTACAAAATAAATTGACAGAGAAATTCGATACAGATCAAGGACTACGACAAGGAGATAGCCTGGCTCCTGTATTATTCAATATACTAATGGAAAAAGTCATCAGAGCAACCAAAATACAAACAAACCGCACCATAGCAAATAACTCTAAACAAATCGTTGGCTACCCTGATGATCTAAATATCATCACAAGATCAAGATAGAACAAGATAGATACTAAAGCACGTGAAATAGGACTAGAGGTTAATGAGGAGAAAACTAAATGATTAGCCATGAAACCATTTAGAAGATTGGGACAAAATTTAACTATAGAAGATCGCAACTTCGAAGTGGTGAAACAATTTAAATATCTAGGATCACTTCTAAACGAAAATAACGAAATAACTCAAGAAGTACAGCAAAGAATAATATCAGGCAATAGAACACACTACTCCCTTCAAAATATGTTAAAATTTAATATAGTAGATAAAAATAAAAAAATTAAAATATATCAGACTATAATCCGTCTTATAGTGACCTATGGATGCCAAACCTGGACCTTGAGAAAGAAAACTGAAAAAATGCTCCTACGGTTCGAAAGAAGAATACTCATAAGAATTTTTGGCACAACACAAGAACGCGATCTCTGAAGAATAAGATATAACCACGAGTTAAGAGAATTATACGATTCTCCAGACGTGATAACATATATAAAAATTCTCAGATTAAAGTGGACTGGGCATATGATCAGTATGCCAGAGGAAAGAATTCAAAAAAAGATATATAAGGCGCAACTGGAAGGCACTAGAACCAGAGGAAGACCACGTCGTCGATGAGTGGAAAATGTCGAGAAAGATCCAGAACAACTTCTACAAATCCAAAATTGGGAGAATGTAGCCAGAAATACAGAGGAATATCTGCGGGCGATATAATAGTTGTTGTGCACAAGCAACTTTTATTTGCATACGACAAGAAAGTTCATAACACATCCTCGAAGTTCACCAAAGGGGTGCTCTCTCTTTGACAGTTATTTTCATATTACTGAATCTATTAGCCAGCCGTAAAGCCTGCATCTATAGTGACAAATTTTCGATCCCGGCTGCTGCATTAAATAAGACTTATATGTATTTACGCTGTACCAAAACTGGGCAAGGTTGAAGATTCTCTTTAAATCTACCTACACTGTTTTGAACTGTATGTGTGTTAAATATGTACCGTTTAAGATGCATGATATATAGGATGTCCCTAAAGTATATGGATTCGAAACTATTTAAACAAATCCAAGTTAGCTTACAACAATATAATATTTGAATCAATTTCGTTACTTCCTGACATATGGGTGTCATGACCAAGATTAGAGCATACCTTTTTAATAGATACACCAATCACTTATCATATTATTTTTTCAGAAGGAGACATTTATGACTCATATTTTAATTTCTTTGTCATTTTTAATATCTGTTGCGAATAATCAGTTTCGCTAGGAGCAATCAAAGTTCAAAGTATATATGAAAAGTATTGATTCATCCAAATACTGCGAGCCGCCTGTCACATAGGCAACTCAAATCACATATCATCGACTTTATTATGCCAATTAATTTCTTGGTCCAACTGCAGTATAAGGTCCTGCCTATTGCGCATGTCCACCTGTCTGATTCTGATTGGTTGATGCTATAGCCGGGGTAGTTGAATTTACAGAAGCAGTGGTTTTAAACAATCTACCAACAATTCGCTATGTGGTTCTAACTTGTTTAGGTTAGTTGCAGCCTTTGATGGTTTTTAAAATTAAATGCTTCATAAGATGCTGCATTTGATAGTTTTTTTAAATTGAATGCCACATGAATTCGCTTTGGAACCGTTGATCACATTAATTTGCGAATTCTTCTCCGCATGCGCTAAAGTTCAATGTTCTAATCGTGCCCTTTGGACAGGACCTTCCTTATACTGCAGTCTTACCGATTTCTTTACATCTTGTTTTGTAACAATAGCAAATTAAAACATACATTTGCTCAAATGCTTTATTAATCACATTGTGTACAAGTAGAACTTTATGTAAAATCAGCTTAAAAATATCTAAACGTTACTTATAACAGTTCTAGCATCTGTGCATCACCTCTAGGAGATAATCTACCAGTCATTACACACTTGAAGCTATAGTTGGCGAATGCTTTCCTAATGGTTATGCATTGACACTTGTTACAACAGTAAGATTAGTTTCTAAATGTTTTAGCCCAATCCCTATTGTTATACAAATTGTATAAGATACATCATTTTGTAAAAATAATTTTTTTTTATTACAATTCTATGGTATTAACTAATAAGACTAATATAATAAAAGCATAAAAAGCAGCAATAGAAGCACATAAGAAACAATAAGAATCTCTTAAGACGCATATTCTTAAATACTAAATCAAAGATTATTTACAACAGAAAATGTTATTATAATTTCCACTAATGCCGCTGTTTAGCTACGTCTTGTGATGGCGAAAATGCGAACAAGTTTTTCGTCATTAATTTTCGAACTCAAAATGGTTCAGACACGTAATCGGCCTAAATGCTATCAACATACGTTTAATTGTTAATTGAAATAAAACATCAGGTTGATTTAATTTTACTTTAATGGCAAAATGTACGAACCGGATACTTACGGAAGCCAAAATACTGGTGGCGAGCAAGTTGTATGATTCCAATACACAGTATAAAAGGAAAGATCATGTAGAAGAATGTTGAAATTACAGACATATAAAGCTAACGAGTGTGGTGTATTTAAGTCGCTTTAAATAATAAGTTGGCTAAGTGAATAACAGTATATTATTCAATGAGTGAGAAAGTTGAATATTATTCACGAGGATACAATTTGGGCAACGACTCGAAGACGAGTGTTGTAATTGATCTGAGTGAACAATGGCAATTCTCACGTATTAAATATTTTCAATAATTTTGTGACAGTAAGGTTTGACGTTTTAATTTATCAGATCCTCGTAGAAAAATCTGCATTACCAGCATGACATTCCGTGATCTTAGTAATAGTATAACACAAGTTCCACAAGGCATGATTTTGTTGCACGCGTCGTCAAAGATCAGCTTCTCAAGGACAAATACGACTGCAGGGCTTATGAAACGAGTTTCTTATACTATTTTATCTACTATGCATAAAAATAATCAAAACTCTTCAAGGTGAATGGAAATAAGATGATCAGCAAAATTATTCTTACACATCACAAACACAGAAATAAAGAAAGTATCAACTTTTAAATACCTAGGATCGGTAATGTGGTGATGGAAATGTTATTTGATGTGTGCCTGTCGCGCTTAGTGGACGTGCACGCTACACGCTCAAATTATTATCTTATAAATTCTAAAACTACCAAGTTGCAAGTTAATTTTCAACATGGAAACCAGGAATCGTAGAAGGATGTCCCCGTGGATAGTAGCGATATCCTTGCTCAGAAGATCGTAAGTGAAATGTTCCAAAATACTTTATTTACGGAGAAACTTAATCAGATAATCAACACCTGTTTAACGACTCAAATGGAAGAGATAAAGTATGAAAATAAAATATCCCATCTGGAGCAAAAAGTCAAGCATCTAGAACAGCAACTTGAAGAATCTAACTCAGCCACCGATAAAATTCTGGATGCCCACGAGCAGTACAGCAGGAAAAACAGCCTTCGAATTTTTGGACTCCCCGAAAGTGCCAACGAAGACACCGATAGTGTGGTTATCAAAGATAACATAGGCATTGAACTACCCAGGTCTTCAATTGATATCAGCCACCGTCTTAAGGGCAAGGAAGGAGCACACAGGCCGATATTAGTAAAGTTTGTGAAACGTAGCATTAAGAAACTTATATTTAACAATAAACGGAAGTTGAAAGGAACGAAAATCCTTATCAGAGAAGACCTGACATGGAAGCGCATGAATATCATCAGAGAGGCCTCCAAGAAGCTGGGCTACAGATCGGTATGGACCAATGATTGCAACATCTATGTAAAACCTACGAGCAACGGTATTCGCAAAATTAATACTTTAAACGATCTAAGTACTATTTAAATATAATCTGTGAAACGTGTGGTGCACTATTCTTTTTTGTTTTCATTTTTAGGTTTGCAGGCTACATTCCTTGGAATATCTACTTTTATCTACTAGCAACATGATATTGTACATTTTCGTCATAGAAACAAAATATGAAAAGCTACTCATAACTCCCAAGAGACTTGTCAAATTATTTCTCCCTCAAACTCTTGGTAACAATGCAACTACAATTAACGTCTTAGCAACCATACAATGAGGCAATCCTTGATGTTACTTACAGACCTCGGGCCAGAGGCCCTCGGTCTGTAACACATGTCAACCTCAGGGAAAAAACATATTCATATCTCCCTTAATGCATAAATATCTATTACAGCGTAGACATATGAATACTAGCAGCATAAAAGCAGCTCACTTAAATATCTGGTCGTTACTACCGAAACTAGATTACATTAAGCGCATTATCACAACCTATGATATATTGTCTTTATCAGAAACATGGCTTTCACCAAATGTAAGTAATTTAAACCTTTCAATTAAAGATTATAATTTGATACGGCAAGATCCAGATAGTCGGGGTGGCGGAGTTGCGGTTTACATAAAAAACTCCTTGAAGTACAAGATAATTAATACAAATAATAACATAGAGCAATTATGGTTCACGATTAAAAATAAATCTGAAACATACGTTTTTGGGGTAATCTATAGACCACCGTCTACAAATTATAAAACATTTGTAGACGAACTTGAGACGTCGTTTACATTATGTACAACCATATCGGAAATTATCATTTGTATGGGGGATATAAATATTAATTTGTTAGCAAAATCAAATCCACCAACGAAGTATTTTATCGAATTTTTAGAATATCTTAATTTAAGTCAACATATTTCAGAGCCAACTAAAATAACTCAAGATTCAGAATCACTTATTGACGTCATTTTATCTTCTGATCCATCTCTGGTTAAATACTCGGGGGTGAAGGTTAACAATGAATCTGATCATGAACTCGTGTATTGTACTATTACTGCAGAGGTATTTAAGCATACCCCTGTTGTCAGATTCTATCGTGACTTAAAAAACTTTAACTTAAATGAATTCGTAAATGACTTTAAGCTACTACCACTACAACAAATCTTTTATGTAAATGTATACTAAATAGCAATTTAATCAAATTGATTGATAAACATGCGCCTTGGAAAACAATAAAAACTACAAAACCGTATATGCCTTGGTTAACTGACAATGTAAAACTAATGATGAAACTAAGGGATAAGGCAAAACTAAGATTTAAAAAGTCAAAAAGTGTTGTTCATTGGGAATACTATAAAACATTAAGGAATCTGACAAGTGCTAGTATTGTAGTATTATAATCGAAAAAAGGCGTACTTTGCATATAAGATAAAAAATTGTTCAACAAAACAATTGTGGAAAGAATTTAATCACTTAAATGTTAAACACACACCAACATTTAAAATTCCCGCAACTATGTCTGACCCAAATCGCATTAATAACTTCTTTATTGATAGTGTTCCTACATTGCAAGTAGATAAAACTGTAAAAGATTTTTATTTAAATAACTTGAGAAGGGAAGGTGCTGTCAAATTTTCTTTTGCATCTGTATCTGAAGATGAAGTGGCTCGCTATATTGGTAATATCAGAAGTAACGCGATAGGTGCAGACGGAATTAATATCAAAATGATAGCTGCGTGTTGTCCGCATATATATAAATATGTTACACATATAATTAACTTCTGTCTAACAGAAAGCGTTTACCCTGACATTTGGAAGCACGCCATTGTAACTCCGAAACCTAAAACTAGTGATCCGGCAGAATATTCTGATCTTAGACCTATAAGCATTTTACCTACCTTTTCTAAAATTCTCGAGAAAATTATGAATAGTCAAATAATGCACTACCTAAATACAAATAACCTGCTATCAGATATACAATCGGGATTTCGACCTTCTTATAGCTGCACCACTGCACTGATGACCTTTACTGATGATATTCTTAAGGCAACTGATACTGGAAGATTGACAATACTCACCTTATTGGATTATAGCAAAGCATTCGACACGATTAACCACGATCTGTTGTTTGCAATACTTCAGTACGTAGGTTTTTCTCTAAATGCAATCGATTTATTTAAAAGTTACTTTAATAAAAGAACTCAAAGTGTAAATGTGGACGGTAATCTTTCCTCAGCACGAACCATATTGCAAGGCGTGCCTCAAGGTTCAATTCTCGGCCCACTACTGTATACTTTATATACTTCAAAATTTTCTGAGTTTGTTGAACATAGTAAGATGCATATGTATGCTGATGACACGCAGATTTATGGCTCATTTCTACCATCCGATTTTAACCAGGGAATGACAGACATCTCTAGCGACTTGAATAAAATATTTGATTTGTCAACCAAACATTGTCTACTTTTAAATCCATCGAAATTCTGTGTTCTTCTGTTTGGCAGAAAAGTTGACTGCGAAAATGTAAAAGCTTTAGTTCAAATTACAATCAATGGGTCTGTAATACCACTAAAAGAAAATGCCAAAAACTTGGGCCTTGTTTTGGACAATAGTTTTAGATACAGGACTCATATAAACAAATGTATACAAAAAGCATACCTGAATCTGAAGCTACTGTATCCACATAGATTGTATCTAACTAAAGATCAAAAGAAGTTGCTGTGTGATGCTCTAGTGCTCTCTCAGTTCTCATATTGCTCAGAGATATACTCACCTTGCTTAGATTATGATTCAGCTGAAAGGGTACAGAGAGTTCAAAACGCTTGCCTAAGATTTATTTATTGTATTCGAAAATTTGATCATATTTCACACAAATTAATAGAGGCTAAATGGCTTAACATGCAGAACAGACGCCTACTACATACATCTTCATTATATAATAAAATAATTATTAATAAAAAACCTCGTTACCTATATAATAAGATAACATTCCGAAAGGACGTACATAATTTAAACTTAAGACACAAGGGTCTTATTACACCGCCACAGCATAAAACTGCTCTTTTTCAACGTTCATTTCAATATAACATCAGCAATATATACAATGAAATACCATATCCGTTAAAAGAATTATCTACTACTTCCTTTAGAAAACATTACTTTAAATATATTTTAGAAAAGAATTAGTAACATGGTACCTGCTAATATAATACAGCTAGTTGTTCGTATTCATATGGCTTTGCTAAGTAACATTTTATTTAGATTTTAGTGTAATTTTTCTTAGTTAATGTAGGCATTAGTTGTATATAACTGGTCATCCATAATTTCAAGGTTTAGTTGAAAAACAGTTTAACTGAACTGAACCTTGTGATTTTGGTGTGAATAATCTATATATTACTTCTAATTGTGTTCTGTATAACATCTACCCTTCACCAAAATAAATACTTTATTATTATTATTATTATTACTGATAATGACCCCAACAAATTTGTATACAAAAGGAATTTTAAAGGGGATATCAACCTTGCAACCTTCTCTTATCTACTTTCCTTCGAAAGATGGGATGAGATATACTCTGCAAGCGATGCCGATGCTAAATTTACTGTATTTATTGATAAATTTATGGATTTAATGGATAGGGCGTTTCCTCTTGAACGTATATCCCTAAATTCTTGTACTTTTAAACGCAGGAAACCTTGGATAACTGCACATATTATCAGACAAGGAGCGCTGCTCCGCAATATGTATAGGCAATGCCTAATAAATAATAATCCTCAGCTTCTATCTCAATATAAAGTTCTGCTTAATAAGCACAAGAATGTGATCTCCAATGCTAAAAAAGGTTTCTACAACAGTACCTATTTTAATGCTGCAAACAAGTCCAAGGCTGCCTGGCGTATAGTTAGAGATGAGGTTCAACTAAAAAATGGAACTCCTTATCCCGATAATTTTCAGAATACCTCTGGCAACCCCCTAACCAATTACCATGCAGCGGCTAACGCTTTTAACAATTATTTGTAAATCTCAATTTATTACCTAGAAACGCTCAATTCTTTTGTGACTGTAAAGCATTTGCTGCTTCAGCCCTATATCTTGAGTCAGTATCATTACCTGAAATTCACAGAATTCTAAAAGATGTTTCTAAAAAGAATTCTGCAGGTTTCGATGGTGTGCCATGCTCTTTGCTTAAAATTGCAGCCAATTTTATCGCTCCAGTTCTTACCGAATTAATTAACGACTCATTTGCTGAAGGCATATTTCCCAGCTACCTAAAGAAGGCAGTAGTAAAACTAAGTTTTAAAAAAGGTGACCCTACTAAAATTGATAATTATAGGGCAATATCACTGTTGTCGGTATTTTCCAAAGTATATGAAAAAGTATTCTACTGTAGACTTTTCAAGTACTTGAACGACAACGACCTATTAGCCGATAATCAATATGGTTTTCGGCCTCACCGATCTACTCTGCATGCTATTACAGCATTAACTAATAATGTTATTCAAAACTTAGAGAAAAGCAAGAAAATTGCGGGTATCTGTTTCGACTTCTCGCGTGCTTTCGACACGGTGCCCCACGATGGTCCCGTTTTCAAGTTGCACTTACTTGGTGTTGAGGGCCCGGCACTCAATTGGTTGATCTCCTACTTATCTGAGCGCTCACAGATAGTTGTGCTAAAAAATGGCAGTGGTACGGAGTTTCATTCTGATTTATTAAAGGTGGGTACTGGGGTTCCACAAGGGAGCGTCCTTGGTCCCTTGCTTTTCCTAATTTTTCTAAATGACGTTGTCACCGAATTAAACTCTAATTTTAGTGTCTTATTCGCTGACGATACTACAGCTGTTATTACGGGTGATAATTTGGATGAATTGAGTGCGAGGGCTTCAGATTGTGTGCTCAAAATGCAGAAGTACAGTTCCGACAATGGTCTTCTATTAAATAAAAATAAAACGGAAGTAATTCCTTTTTCTGTCCGTGATTCTCAATACAGATTGTTGGTTAAGTTGAATGGCAGAACTCTTCAAAACAGTCAAGCTATTTGTCTATTAGGTGTTCAGTTAGATTCAGCCTTGTCATGGTTCAACCACATAAATAAAGTCACGAAAGCCTTATCAACGCACAGTACGTACTTTGGAGAATAAGAGCCTGCGTTGACAGAGACGTACTTCTGTCTTATTATTATGAGTATGTTAACTCAACACTTTCTTATGGAATTACCTGCTGGGGTAATTCTAAACATATTAATGATGTTCTTGTAGCGCAAAAAAGAGTTGTGAGAACTATTTGTTATTCAAGACAATCTGAGTCTTGTCGACCATTTTTAAAAAAACTGGGTATTTTAACTGTAATATCCATATATATATACAGAGTGTAGAAATGCTTTACGCACCATAGGGATTTCAATGGTAATTTCTTCATATGACAATATTTGCTTCCCTAATTATTTTAGAGCAAACTTGTATTGAAGTTTTTTGTAGAGAAAAAAATTCTGTATCCATTTATGCCAGAATTTGTCATTTCAAATTTCGGAAAACCGAAAATTTAAAGAAATAAAATTACCATTGTTAGGCAAATCAGTGGTGCCTTGAAATTACTGAAGCATCTCAAACCATCAACAAATTAGTTTGCTGTTTATTTGTTTGCATCTGTTAAATGTAACGGCAACCATGGTTACTTGTTGCACCTGATCTGCTTCCAGCATACCACCACTTCACAATTTGCACTGATTTTTGAAAAAATGATAATTCTAGTTTCTTTCATTATTAGGTTTTCTGACGTAAAATGACAAAAATGTTGGCATAAATGGACGCAGAATTGTTTGCTCTACAAAAAACCTATTTACAAGTTTGCTCTAAAATAATTAGGGAAGCAAATATTGTCATATGAAAAAATTACCATTGAAAAGCCTATGGTGCGTAAAACATTTCTACACCCTGTATATATTACAATCTGTAATATACATCAAATCTCCACAAATACTCGGTAGTAAGTGACAACCATCCTTATAATTCCCGTTATGGTAAAACACTTGTTATACCTAAGCATTCTCTGGCTAAGAGTGCAAATAGTTCTTACATCCTGCCAATTAAATTGTAGAATCATCTGCCAAACTCAATCAAATGTATTGCAAATGTTAATTTCTTTAAAAAATATGTTAAACTACTGTTATTAGATCAGTGCATTTATTCTATGAATGAATTTTTTGAGTGCCGATTCAAAAAAATTTGATATTTACCTATTATACTTTCTTTGCCTCATGACGTTTCCGATATCTGTAACTGTGTTTAAGGAAATAAATTATTATTATTATTATTATTAATAGATAGGCAAGGAAGGTGCGAAAACTATAAAGCAGAATGAAATAAGGATGGGCTAAGTGGAGAGAAATTACCAGAATGTTGAAAGATGAGAAGATGCCTACAAAACTATTAGATAGGATATACAAACACGTGGTTAGACTAGCCATGTTATATGGGATAACTACTACAGAAATGCATATCCTCAAATGGTCATTAGGTTTTACCTTACGAGATAGGAAGCGAAAGGATGTAAACGTTGCAGAAGTTAAGAGAAAAAAAGGTTAGCATGGTGAAGCTGTCTATATAGAGAAGAGAGAAAGAGCATAGACTAAGAATAGTACAGAGACCAGAAAGTTCAGGGACTAAAAAGAGAAGTAAGCCAAAAACAATGGCAAGACATAAGATGCCCAAAAAAGCTTCATACGGAAGCATTGTTGCCATGTCGTCAACATCATGTAGATAAAAGGCGAAAATGAAGTGCTAAAACTAAGATAAAATAAGTTTATATAATTTGTAGAATAAAACTTCAACATTTAATAATTCAAATTGTGAAATGACATTTAGAAATTTAAAGTTATATTTTATGGAGATAAATAATGTCAAAAATTTTGGAAATATGTGTTGTATTAATAATGCATGATTTTAATTATTAGAATAATAAAAAACCAATAAGTTGTAACATGTTTAATGTTATAAAAAGTTTACAAGACGTTTCGCAATTTATGATTGCTTCATCAGTTGTTAATTAAAAATTATTTAAAATTTGGTTTACATTTCTGAAAGGGAATAAAAAACACAGATTAGCGAATACATTCATTTCAAACAAAACCTGTATACTTAAGTAAAATTATTATAAAATTGAAAATTGAAGTATTGTTGAAAATATTACGACCATTTTTCTTAAATTATATAGTTCACATTTAATTGTAATGTTAAAAAATGTGATTGTTACAGAGGGTAACATGATGACAAATTCAACACTGTAATTGGAAAATTTTAAATATATCATTACACTCGGTTTGGGTATTACGGAATGCAGAGAGTAAATAAACTTTTGATAAAAGCATGCAAGGTTGTTTCCTTAAGTAGTTATCATACAGCGCAGTCGGTGTGAGAATATAAAGCTTGCTATTAATATACGCAGGGTTGTATTAAATTAAATTTTTAAAATTTTAAACGTTGTAAAAGACAGAAAATATGAACAAAATTCAAGGGTTGTTTATAAATTTGAGAAATGTATCACAAGAATTATTTATTTGAAAAGGTTTTATCATTTCTATTAAACAGAAGCGATACGATTTTGGGGTCACCTTGATGGACTTCAAAAACGGTTTTGCCATCACAAGAAGCAATATCAACATCAGCACCTTTCTCTAAAAGGAATTTCACAGAATCGGCATGTTTCCACAAAACTGCATAGTATAATGGCGTGTATCCTAAATGGTTCTGCTGATTAATTGATAAACCATTCAATAAGAGTAGATCTATCATTTCTACAAAATTGGAATTCACTGCTATATGGAGGGCGGTATCTCCATTATGGTCAACCGCTTCTGCATTTAAATTATTTCTTATTAGCAAACGAGCAACATCTAATACATTATTTATGACGCTCCTCTCACTTTTATCATATAAATATTCAAAATTGATATTACCCTCATTCTCAGCAAATAATTCATAAGCCTTTGAAGAAGTCGCACAAGCAGCAAAATGCAATGGGGTTTGTCCAAAGTAGTTATACTTTTCGACTTCAGCTCCTGCCCCTAGCAGTAAGGAGGCTATTTCAGGATCTGCAAAGGCATAATGCAAAGGAGAACAATCAAAGACGTTACAAATGTTGACGTCTGCACCTCTTTCCAGAAGCTTCTTGACGGTGTCTGCATGGCCATACGCGACTGCCACATGAAGGAACGAGTCACCCGTGCTTGCATCTTGCTGATTGAAGTTCACGTCTTTCATGTCACTCAAGAGTGTCCAAAACATATCGTAGCGTTTGAAATATAAAGTGGCATGAAGAACTGTACGTCCGTTATTGTCATATATGTCGATTGCCGGGGAGAATATAGCAATGAACTTCACAAACTCTATTTGGTCCTCTTTGACGGCTACATGCAGCGGGGTTTCCCCGTCCTCATTTTGTTGATTTATGTCGACGCCTTTGGCCAACAAAGGACAAATTACGTCTTCCGATCCAGATTCTGCGGCACGATGTAAGACGGAATTCAAATCGATATTCAGAATTGTAGCGTCGGCACCGTGTTTGAGCAGAAGCAAAGCTATCTCAGGACTATCTTTTGCTGCTGCAAAGAACAGGGGCGTCTCTCCCTCGACGTTTTGTACATTTACATCAGTGTTATGACGCAACACCCACGACAGCATTTCTGTTGACGTATTAAGTGCCGCACAATGTAAAACAGAGTTTTTATTCTTATCCAAAGCATTAAAATCTGCTCCTTGCTCGACCAGCAATTGGGCAGCTTCAAAGTGTTCGTTCTCTATTGCAGAAAGAAAGGCGTCGTTTATGCCCTGTATTGTGTCCTCGTCGTTGGAACGAATGGTTATGAGTAAACGCAGAATTTCAACAAAACCATTTTTCGCTGCGATATTTAAAAACCGCTTTAAGTGTTTAGCACCTATGCTGGCATCATGGAATAGAAACATACTCACAATATTTGAATTTCCGTTTTTTATTGCCAGTTTTAAAGAATCAACATACAATAGTCCGTTATTGTTATTTGTTTTATCACTTTTCAAGAGCTGCGATATAATTTCTTCTAGACCTCTGTCAACTGCGTAGAATAGAGGCGTATGTCCATCTCTGTCTGACAAGCTAACATCTGCCTCATGTTCTAGCAGAAACTCGACTATTTCTATGGTTTCCATATAAACTGCCCAATGTAAAGCAGTTTCAGAAGCATAATTTCGAGCGTTGACATCGCACCCTTTATCTATAATTGATTTCATCATGTCCATATTACCCGACATGATTGCAGAATGCAAAGAGATTGCATTTTCAATGTCCTCGCTATTTTCAACGATACATGCAGCTTCACCTCGTCTTATGTTCCAGTAATCTATCAAAATGTTTATGATTCTATCATCGATACCTATTCGTTGATGATAAGAGGTATCAAATGCTTCAGAAGCAATTCCCGCAACACTTTTTATTTTAGGGAACAAATTTATGATCCTCTTGTCTTTGATTGCTAATGCCAATTCTTCGGCAGTTTTTTCGGCGTTATTGGTTAGTTTAAAATTTGCACGTTTCTCTAACAGATAAGCCACAATATCTTTTCTTGATTTATAAACAGCCCAGTGCAGAGGCGTATTTCCATCCTCGCCCTGGACATTGACGTTGGCTCCGTGCTCCACGAGTGTTGCTACAGCTCCAGATGCTCCGAATATTACAGCATAATGAAGCGGTGTACGTAGATATACGTCTTGCTTGTCAATACACGAACCGAGCGATATAATTAACTTGACATTTTCTTCCAAACCAGAAGCTGCCGCCAAGTGAAGGTCATTTAAGTACTTGGCTTTGAAATAAAATAGCTCCGATATGAATGTTACTCCCAATTCATTCACATAGCTTTGGAGATTCTCTTTGATTAAACTTATGTTACCAGTTACTCCTTTATCACAACACTCCATGCAATAGGAATACAGTTCCTGATCCAGTAGCTTATTTTCATCATGTTCGTTTTCATCACTGTCTTCTTCTTCACTGCTACTTTCTGCGTTTTGATCTGATAGCTCCTCTTCATCATGTTCTTCTTCATCATAGTTGTCATCTTCACTGCCACTTTCTGCGCCTTGATCTGGTAGCTTCTCTTCATCATATTCATCTTCACTATCGTCTTCTTCTTCACTGCTACTTTCTGCGTCTATGTTGAGTAAATCTTGATGAGCAAACGTTTTTAAGAAATATCTAAACAAACTCCTATAACCTAACAATCCACAGTATAAAAAGTATTCGTTTTTATAGTCAAGGTTAATTTTAACATTAATATTTAATGAACTTGACATAGCACACATCTTGTCTGCGATAGCAAATGATCCACTAGCAATAGCATAATCTATTGCTGTATATCCTAGTCCATCTACCAAGCTACAATTGATATCGTAATTTATAATCTGGTCAACAATAGCTGGAATTTTAAAGTAGTTTAAGCGCATTAAGTGTTCATCGAACATCTGGCGTGGGCAGTAAGTTCCATATATCGCTGTTATATGTAGAAGGGATCTGCCGAATTTATCACAAGAGTGGATAAGATTGGGCGAGTCTACCAACAACTCTCGAGTTAATTCCAAACTTCCGTTAATAAGCGATAAGTGCACAGGCCTATCTTGTGCCATTAGCCTATCAAAAACATTGAATACAAAATTGTACTCCCATTCGAATCGTTTCTTCAGTACGATTGTGGTAGCTTCCTGTAGTCTTTCATTAACAACATTTTTCGACAGCCATTCACCTGCTAAATATTCGGCATAAGTTCTGTGCACAAAATTTACATTAGAATCTTTGAAGATTAGAAGACCCCCTCTTTGAATAATTTCCACTTTCCAGTGATTTCCGTTGTAGCTTTCATCCACCGCTGTTTGGAAACCAGATTCTGGAAATATAAAATTCAATGCAAGTAAAGAGTGATATGTTTTATACAACTCGTTGGTGATTTCAGCTTCTTCGCCACATCTGTTACATAGCAATCCAATCTTGGTTTCTACAAAATTGCGATAAAGACTTAACAAATCAAAATGCTTATCCAATGTAACTTCACATATATTGGAGAGATATTTTCTGCAGTGATCATTAAAGAAATCAGCTAAAAGCTGTGTTTGTAAAGGAATGCCAGTAAATTCGGCATCCCTCCTGCTTAAGTTATTTTTAGTAGCTTCCAGTAACTGATCAACAAACCCATCTATACTTCTCATAGGAGCCCGAATGACATCGTTAATAGAAGTATGAAAGTATTGTTTAAGAAACGCTCTTTGGTCATCCACACTGAAAGGTTTCAAGTAGAGGGGAAAGCTATCTAGTTGTCCTGTCAAATATGATTCCATATGAGGTCGGGTTGTTATCCAAATATAGAAACCTTCCCTTTGCACGATTTTAATCATGTTGGTTACTTCTATTTTATACAAATAAGAAACTTCGTCAAAGCCATCGAATATAAGTAATGTCCGTTTTTCCTGTAAACAATTGGTAAAAATAGCTTTGGAGAGTTTTGTGTTATTTGTTGAATTTCTCATGATTTCCTCGTAGAACCAACACAAGTGCTCCATAGCTGAAGTACTGGGATTTTTACATCTTTTACTTTTATAGTATTCTCGATGTGCGTAGAGATCCACTTTGAATACCCATGCGGTTGGGGGTACTCTAACTGCAAGACAGTCCATTAGCATAGTCTTGCCCATTCCAGGACCAGCACTAACAATGTTCATTTTGTTACCAAATGACCCTAGTGGGAGGAAGTTGTTGTTCTTGGTAAATGTCTCTAGCGGTAGGAAGTCATTGTTCTTGGTAGGGAGTCGATACGACTGAATATTTTTTATAGTTCCACGACTTTTGCACCATCTCAAATCATTACAACCGTGTAGCAGTATGTGATGAATTGACTTATCTGCGGATATCGAAGCAACTATTTGCTCTAGATTTCCACCATGTTCGGCAAATATCACTTGACATTCATCTAAATTTTTGCAATAGATTTCGTTGGGGTAGCACACATCTGCAGGTAAATCTAAGGTTCTATAATCGACATTCCCGCTACACTCAATTAAAAACAGTTCTTCGGGAACGGCTTTGAGCACTTCTCGAGCTAAGAACACGCAAGACACGCTTCTTTCTATGAAATATTCTGCCAAGGGCTGTACGTCGTTTCCAATATGTAAACGCTGGCATAAAACGCGCATCACGTCGTTAAAGGTGATATGGTTAAGCATGTCGTTATTAATAAGGTCTTGTAATGGAGTCGGTGGTCTCCCTTGCATCACAACTGGGCAACTTAATAACTCGTTACCAAGCTGTTCATTTAGTTTTGCTAATGTATTCGCTTCAGAAAGAGCTTGGCCTGATTTATTTATTATAATAATTTTCAATTTGCAATCTGACAGCTTGGAGATTTGTACAACTTCTTTATAGGTCTCCACGGAATCAACTTGCACCAACAGGGGAAGTTTCTTACAAAACCATAAGGATTTATAAAGGTCTATCAAAGTCATGTTTACGAAGGTACCATTTACTACGTCCCTAAGATCTTCATGGCGAAAAAAGAGATAATTTAAAGCATCAAGGTACAAACGATCACCCCATATTTTTACTGGTCGACCGTAATATGTTAGTATCTCGTAGCTAATATATTCGATTAGAAATTGACATATCGTCTCGCTATGATCGACAACAATTATTGAAGCTTCTTGGTGCAGGACAATGTTTTCCCACAGGTCGTATTGAGAAGTATTACTATAGCAACAACTCTGCTTAGATAGATCAAATATGTGAGGAGTTAACAATATATATATTACCTCATTGGTGATTTTATCGTTAGTAAGAAAATAGAGTTCCTCTGCATTGTTTTCCGACCAGATAGATATGAAATACATAAATTTTTCAGTAACTTCTTGTAACCTTTTTTCGGTTAGAGTAATAGGAGCTATAAAATTTCGCATTTCTAATTGGATTAGGTCGTTAAGTTGATTAACATGAAGTTGATTTGAAAATAGGAAAAACTTATCTGCAAAACTGCGATTTCTTGACATATGTTGGTTAAACTGATAGATATTGTTTAAGTTTTCGCCAGTATTCAATAAATTCAACCATCCCATGCTATCAAAAGTTATTTCATTTAAAAAATTAAATTTCCCAATATCCCTGTTAGTAAATAATATGTACATTTGAATAGGAGCTTGGCGTAGAAATCGTATAACACTCGGTTCATCTCGAAAAGGGTTTTCCACCATTCTCCTAATTTTGATAAAACTTTCTTCGTATTTCTTAAACAAGAAACTCTTACTCTTACACTTGCACTGGTCCGAGTAACGACATTTATGACGACCAATAAACTCACAATTTCGTATAGGCAGTGGCCGGTTTTGATGCTTCAACTGAATGCAGCATGAGGAAGAACCATGTGGCGTCTGTTTGAAGATGAAAATGTCATCAAAATCACTCAAGCCACCTGCATTAGTTGCTATCCAAATTTTCTCCATCCTGTTAGATGCACATCGTAGACTAAGAAGGGCCACTATTTTGTTTTCGTAATGGTGACCAAGCTGTATAGTCCCGGACCGCCTTTTAAATTTCTGTCGATAAAGTACGGTATTAGCAGTTTTTCAAATGATAAAAATGAAAGGAAGATATTGGCACAATGGGAGATGTTAAAAATGCTGCTGCTCCAAATGTAAGAGTCGACAAAAACGCAAATATAGATATTGTTGAGGAAAAACATAACATTTTTGTCTCATAAATTTAACTACAAAATTGTGCAAATAACGATTCCGAGCAACTAAAGCTCTGTTATGAGAGGTGAAGAAAATTGCATTGCAATTTAATTGATTTGTACAACAGGGTATTCGGAAAACATCCCTTACCTTAGGGAAAAGTTCACTTTCATTTTCAAATGATTTTCTCTTTGTACGACGGTCTTCCATCACTATGTGTCCGTTCCGGCCTCACAGACCCTAAAAACTAGCACAAAAATGGTAAAGTGCGTTAAAAAAACGTTGTGTCAAACAGTAATTTTTGAAAGTAATGGCGAAACTTATTTTATCTGCTCCAGTGGGATAAGTAACTTATTATGTCACTCATTTGACACTATTTCCGTTATGTAATGGCTTCATTACCTAACTGAATAGTGTAATGGCTTCATTACCTAACTGAGTGATGTAATGGCTGCATTACCTAACCGAAATAGTGTTAAATGAATGACATAATGACATTTGCCTACTAAAATATTTTTGAAAATGACAGATCTGACATTTCTCTTGCACTTTTCTCAATTTTGGACAGTTGTAGATAAAACTTTGTACAATACATGTGTGATAATGCATCATTACTATACCGGGTGGCCATAAATGTCTGTGATTGCATTACCTATGGAATGAGCAACGCTTTAAAAAATGATGAATTCAACTACCTAACCTAAATATCAAATGTCATTCATGTCATCACAACTGACATTCCTAGGTGTCAAAATGATTACAGATTCTTATAATTTACTAGCAAGATACCCGTTCTTCGTACGGACTACAAATGTTTTTTCTTTTAAATCCTAAACGAATTCTAGAATGCTCCCCTCCTCTCTCACTGAATACGCTAAACTAACAAACGCTGAAAAACAATATTGTAGGTAAAAAGGAAACAATATTCTTCCAAAAAAAGTTCTCCATAACCCTTTTATGCTTCACGTTTCCTCTGGAAATGTATATGTAATTGTCGTTCTCCTTATATAGATTGATAAAACTATAGGTTTAGTATAACAATGAGAATAAAAATAATAAATGTACTTATTAAATGTTGTATTCATAAATTGTAGCAACATACCAGTTTCCACCACTTGGAGGTGGAATTTCGGAAATCCTTCCATTTTATTCTAAAGTGGACACACTGAAAAAATCAATAATTTTAACCTCTTTTTTAACTTCTTTTTACTTTTACCCCATTTTTACTCCTTTCACAATGAAATTTAGAATAAAAACTTTAAACCACTTTTTAAAGATTTAAAAAACACATATGTCCAAAAACCATGGTGATCACTGATCAGAAACCACAGGAAATACGAAAGGTTCTATAATATACCCCTGAAACCAAATTCGCACCTTTAGGAGTTGATCTGTGCACAATCCTGAATTATGTTTTTAGGAACTTGTATAGGTATCCTTTCTAAGTAAAACCAAATTGATACATTATAGGGCCTTATGAAATATTGAGAAATTTGTATATGCCAAAAATAATGTTCTAACTCAACAAACATAGGAGATAGGAAGGGTTCTTTAATTCACTCCTAATCCAGATTTGCACTTTTAGGGGTTGATTAAGGGAAAATTCTAAAATACGTTTCTAGGTATTTGCATTGATAATCTTTGCAAGTACACACCAAGTCGCTATCTCATGGGGTCTAAGAGATATTGAGGAATTCGTGAAAACACATTTTACCTCTTTTCACCCCCGTAGGGTTGGAATTTCAAAAAATTCCTTTCAATCGATTTAATTGTGAAATGGAACTTACAGCGAAAAAACTTAATAATTTTACCCTCCTGCCCCTTTTCAGTTTTTCCTCGTTTTACCCCTTTAGGGTTAAAATTTTTAAATTCCCATTACCCCCTTTCTAAATATTTTAAAAATACATCTATATGCCAAAAAAGAATGTTCTAACCCAATAAACATAAGAGATACGAAGGGTTCTTTAATTCACCCCCAATCCAGATTTGCGCCTTTAGGGGGCAAAATCCAAAAATACATGTCTAGGTATTTGCATTGACTATTCAATTCACCTGTCATCTGTCAAAAAGTGACCAATGAAAATCCAGAATTCTGACATTTCTTGACCAATCAAAAAAATATCAGTGGATATATCTTCCTAGAAGGTATTCAAGTGACTATTTTTAACAAATGTGATTTTTATTAGAAAAAGTCAATATTAGTGTTCTGTTACTATAGAAATTGCGTAGTTTGCTGCTAGATTTACTAAAAATTAATTTGAAAAAGGAGTTTGGTTCATTAAATAGTCCCTCGAATACCATTCTTAGTCAAAGTTAAGTAGATTATTTTTGCGGTGGTATCACTACTCATGTCCATTGCGCTTGGGATTAGGACTCGTGCTGGCGCACTCGTCCTAATCGTACCAAGCGCAATGGACATTCGTGACACCACCGCAAAAATAGTCGACATAACTTTGACTACTCATGGTATTATAAGTGATAATATTTGCAAGTAAACACCAAGTTGCTATCTTGTCGGGTCTAAGAGATATTGAAGAACTCGTGAAAACACATTTTACCCCTTTTCACCCCCTGTAGGGGCGGAATTTCAAAAAATCGCGTTTAACCCATTTTATTGTGAAATGGAACTCACAGCGAAAAAAATTAATAACTTTAACCCCCCTACCCCTTTTCAGTTTTTCCTCCTTTTACCCCTTTAGGGTTAAATTTTTTAAAATTCCTTAAACCCCTTTGTAAATATTTTAAAAATACATCTATATGCCAAAAAAGAATGTTCTAACTCAATAAACATAGGATATACGAAGGGTTCTTTAATTCATCCCTAATCCAGATTTGCACCTTTAGGGGTTGATTAAGGAAAAATCCTGAAATACGTTTCTAGGTATTTGCATTGGTAATCTTTGCAAGTAAAAACCAAATCGATATCTTATCGGGTGTAAGATATATTGAGGAATTCGTGAAAACAAATTTTACCCCTTTTCACCCCCTTAGGGGTCGAATTTCAAAAAATCCCTTCTTAGCACTACCTTACGTAACAAATTGAACCTTCCACCCCAATTTCAAGTTTCTAGTACCAGCGGTTTCGGCTCTGCGTTGATTAGTCAGGGTTATGACTTTCCTTTATAATATGTATAGATATAGATTATTATAATTGAAATATAATGCTAACCAACAAATAAGTAGCTAATTCCATGGCTACCGGAATCACAGATATTTATGCCCACACGGTACTTGAGTGCTTACATAACTCGTGCTACGCACTCGTTTGTAACTTACGCACCACGTATTTTATATTAATGATGCTCTTATCCCACTTGTATAATAAATAACTATTATCTTCATCGGTATTGTTATAGACTATTAACCAAATTACTTTTAGTATCGTTAAGAGCTTCATTATCGCAGTGAGTGCGGTAATATCCATCACGCACTCAGTGCGGTAATGGATAGGTATTACCGCACTCTTTTTATATAAAAAATACATTGAACCGGAATTTATTGATGAAGATAAAATATTGCACAATACACGCTTGCTTATGGCACTTAACGAGACTCGTTTGATTGCCGCAAAACTTGTCTCACCGCCTCGTTTTGGCAATCAAACTTGTATCGTTAAGATGCTCATAACTAAACTTGTATCGTTAATATCTACTATCTACAACTACTTTGATAAGCAATTATTACGTCATTCATTTGACACTATTTTTTTTAGGTAATGAAGCTAATTACATCACTAGTGGTGTAATGAACTTCCATTACAACACTAGCGGTTTAATTGCTTCATTACCTAACGGAAATACTGTCAAATGAATTACGTAATGACATTTGCCTACTAAAATATTTTTGAACATGACCAGATCTGACACTTTTCTCAATTTTGGGCAGTTGTAGATGAAATTTTGTGCAATACATGTATGATAATGCATTATTAATATACTTGTGTGCTTACATAACTCGTGCTACGCACTCGTTTGTAACTTACACACATACCTAATCTGTAACCTCTTATACCGTTTACACATTGTCGGAGTGCCGGGCGCACCGACCGGCTGAGGGTTAAAGCATTTTTAAATTCGACGGAGGTACTTAAGGTAGTGGTGCCTGTCGAAGCTAGAGCACTACGCCCGCTCTTACACACACGTACATTAATGATGCACTTATCCCACTTGTATAGTAAATAACTATTATAGATTGCAATTACACCTCAGGTTTTACATAAAAGCTATTTACAAAAGTAATACTAAAACGAGTAAATACTGCTCACTCAAAAGCTGGCATAGCTTTAACCCAATAAACAATAAGTGTTGCTGTTAAAGTAGCAGGACAGTAACGAAGGACTGGTTGCTAAAGCAATGTAATGAAGTTATCAAAAGAAATCTCTTTTTTTTCCAAGCCAATATTTCGGAAAGCTTTATTTCCTTATGTGTTCAGAGATATCTAGTAATTTAGAGGCAGCCATTTGCATTACTAACACACACAAAAAACGGAATCACTCAAATAGAGATTTTTAAGAGCATTAATTATTATTAAATACAGATCTAAAGCATTAAAATGTACTGGAAATGCGTTGTCGACACTACAAGGTGGCGCAAAAGTCCTCACTCAATTTCCTAAGGCAGTAACTTTGTTTGTAAATGAAAAGAATTGGTTCTGTTTGTTGATTATGTTTATTTAGACGTTTAATTTTTTTTCCATTAAGTCTCGAAGACAATATCGGTCAGGTGGACACCGCCAGAGTTGATGAAAATTCGGGCTCGTTTCATGACTTTTCTCAAAACTTCTGGCGATAAATTCTCCACGTCAAGTCAGATGTTTTCTTTTAAGGCCGCCAAGGTCTGTGGCTTGTTCGTATAGACCCGTGACTTCAGAAAACCCCAAAGAAAGAAGTCTGGAACGGTCAAATCGGGCGATCTTGCGGGCCAGTGCAGATCTCCAAAATGAGAGATGAAGCGGTCGGGAAAAGCTTGCTTCAGAATATCCACTGTCGTTCATGCTGTGTGTGCGGTTGCACTTATAAGAGAACATCTTTAAGTCTTTCACCAAAATTCGCTGTAAAGACCGTCTACCGATGCCCAAGTGCGTGGCCCGTCGTCTGATAGATGTTTGAGGGTCCTCTTGGACATCTGCAGCCACAGCAGCGATATTCTCGACCGAACGGCTACTCCGGGGCCGGCCACTTCTGAAACTGTCCCGTATTGAGCCAGTCTCCTCGAGGCGAGTGGCTAAATACGGTGGTAAAAATGTGTGGTCCTTTGAAGGAAAAGTGTATGCTAAATGTGATAGTAATGTGAAACGTATTTTCTTCTCCGAGGACATTCGATAATAATATGATAATACACACAATTTTTAGCTTGCTAGGGCGCTGGCTCTCACTGAATAAACTTTTTGTTTGATTTACTAGGTATCTGTTTATCAGTTCTGTGTATTGCTTATTATTACAGTTAGGTTTATTTAGTTATAGTTTATCGCATCTATATTTCATTTTTTTCTAGTAATTTTGTTCAACGCAATTCGCACATGCTAAGTAATCTTTTGTTTGTTTTAGGTACACAAATGATTTCAAAATAGCAATGTTAGCATTGAAATTTGTACATATAAATATTAGATCACTTTTATCTAAGTTCCATATTTTGAAAGATTTTGCTGTTCAGCTCGAGTATGACGTAGTTGCAGTTGGTGAAACTTGGCTGTCTGATACAGTAAGTAATGACATCTTAAACATTCCTGGATATAACTTGGTACGCACTGATCGTGTTGATAGAGGTGGTGGAGTGTGCATTTATGTTAGAAATACATTGCAAGTAACGCCCATTAATATAAATAATAATAACATTGAACAAGTTTGGTTAACTTTTTAGAGTCATAAATACATTATTGGAGTTGGTGCCGTTTATCGACCACCTAAATCAAATTATAAACTGTTTTGTAATGAATTGGAGCAATCGTGTGTGCAGATTTTGTCTGTATGTGATAAACTTTTTTGTTTTGGCGATGTGAATGTAGATTTGCTAGATTCACGTCACCCAAGTTCTGTGTACTTTAACACCATGATTGAGTCCTTAGATCTAAAACAGATTATTACTCAGCCTACACGGATCAAGTCTCTTTTGGACGTGGTATTAGTTTCCGATACAGATTGTATAACTGATTCAGGAGTAGGTGGGTTGAAATTTGCTGACCACGAAACGGTATACTGTCACATCAAACTGGAGGGGCCCACTAATGCACCTATATACAAAACCTTTAGGTCTTATAAACATTTTAATTTAAACTTATTTCTAAATGATCTTCAGCTTATCCCGTGGCAAAATTTATTCCGAATTACTGATGTAAATGAAAAATTAGAATTTTTAAACTGTAATATTTTAACAGTATTTAATAAGCACGCTCCTGTTAAAACTGTCAAGTTTTGTAAAAGAGGTGCACCCTGGATTACTAATAATATAAGGCTCTTAATGAAAATCAGAGATAAAACTTTGACTAAGTTTAAAAAAACTAAAATTCCTGGTCACTGGAACTACTACAAAACCCTTAGAAATTTTACCACACAAGCTGTTAAACGTGAAAAAAAGGCGTACTTAGATTTTAAACTACAGAATTCTCAATCTAGGGAAATCTGGCGTGAACTAAAAAGACTAGATCTGAAGCGTTCAAAACATAATGATTTACCAACTAACCTCCAGAATCCAAATGACATTAACAACTTTTTTTTAAACTGTATTCCTGATGTCAATAATGACACTTCCAAAATCATTAGTAGTTACAAAACCAATAAAGCTAATAGTAACACAGTTTCCTTCAATTTTACTTTAGTTGACATTCAAACAGTTGCTAAGACTATTAATGAAATCAAAAGCAATGCTACTGGTTTTGATGGTCTAAATATTGACATGATAAAATACTGTTGTCCTTTTATCCTACCTTATCTGACACATATTATAAACAGCTGTTTTGAAAATAATTATTTTCCTGCTAGTTGGAAAAAGGCCACTATAATACCTATTCCCAAAATTTCTAATCCCGCAGAATATAAAGACTTACGGCCAATTAGTATTTTACCTGTGTTATCGAAAATTTTTGAAAAGATTATTAATCTGCAGCTGCGATCTCATCTACAAAAGTTCAGTATTATTCCTGAATGTCAGTCCGGATTCAGAGCTGGCTACAGCTGTTCGACTGCTCTATCAAAAGTTACTGATGATTTGCTCACTGCCATAGATAACAATAAGATGTCAGTCTTGGTCCTATTGGACTTTAGTAAAGCATTTGACACTATCGACCATGACATTCTCTTATCTATTCTGGATTCTATCGGCCTTTCTCCACCTAGCGTCATCTTGATTGAAAATTACTTAAAAGACCGGCTACAATGTGTAAGGATGAGTTCTGGATCCTCTGAATATAGAAATATTAGTAGGGGTGTGCCACAGGGATTCATATTAGGACCACTGCTGTTTACCATTTATACATCTGCCTTTTGCAATAGTATAACTACTTGCAATGTGCATATGTATGCGGACGACACACAGCTGTATCATAGCTTTGAAGGTGAACAGTATCAGCAAGCGTTGGTGGACATAAACAGGGATCTAAACACCATTGCTACCATTTCGCAACAACATTCCTTAAGAATTAACCCATCCAAGTCTGTAGTCTTATTATTTGGCAACAAAAATATCTTATCAAAACTGGGAGACAGAATAACTTTAAAAATAAATGATACTACGATACCCGTTGCTGCTGAGGCTAGAAATCTGGGATTAATCATGGATAATGGTTTTAGGGACAATAAACAAATCTCTAATTATATTAAACAAGCTTACATTAATATGAAACTTATTTATCCACACAGATCTTATTTGTCGCCTAAAATTAAGTCCATGCTTTGTGAAACATTAGTGCTATCGCACTTTTCTTATTGCTCTCAGGTTTACGGCCCCAGCATCACGGTTGATGCGGCTAGCAGAATTCAAAGAGTACAAAACTCATGTCTGCGACTGATTCATGGTGTTAAAAAGTACGATCGCATATCTCACAAACTTAAAGAATCGAATTGGCTGAATATGCACAATAGACGATCTTTGCAAGCTGCTTGTCTTTACCATAAAGTAATTACAGATAAATGTCCTGCTTATTTGTATAACAAAATTTCCTATAGGACAGATGTTCATAATTTAAATTTAAGACATAAATTTACTATTACTCCACCACTACATCGCACTGCCCTGTTTGAAAGGGGTTTCTCTTATCAAATTGCGAAGGTATACAATAGCATCCCCCAAAATATTAAAAATTATCCATTGGTTTCATTCAAGGCCAAATTGCGTCTGCACTTGCTGAACCGTCAGAATAGTTAGGCATCACTTGTGTATCCATTTTATGTGTTGATTTGTCACAGAATTATTGGTGTTAGTTATTTTGTAATATATTAATATTATTAGTTATTAGGCATTTATTCTATATTTAATAAACCTCATTTTTATTTGCTGGGTACAGTGGAAGACCAAACGCAGTATTCACTGCTGCTGAACTGCTACCCAATGGTTTCCCCAATTAACTTGTTCTTTAATTTGGTTTTCTGTACTGTTGCTACGTGTGGAAATAAATGCATTATTATTATTATTATTATTATTAAACGCCACAGTGTTTGCACATTTGATGCGACACGACCAGGGAATCGACAACAAATTTCACGTGCAGGCAAAAGCACTGACCGATTATTTGTCAAAAACATTGACACAAATTATTTCGCGTTTTTGAGGAGTATAGCAATCCATGGTTTGTCTATGTGTATTCTGCTTCTGTTTGCTTCACGAATGTCAAAGTCGCGATGACATAAGATGCCATTTGCAAAAATGAGAGCATGTTCCGATAGGGTGATTACTTTTGCGCCACCTGTTAATATCGTCAGGGCCCCCGTAAGGGCTACTGGCGCCTGTGTGCAAAAAAGGATTTTGGCGCCCCTTAAAGCATTTTGGATCATGTTTTTTTATTTTTTTGAAGGTAGGTAGGTAGGTAGGTGCTTGAAATAAAGCAAAAAACTGAACTTTAGAAGTCATCTTTATTTGTAGACTAAAATATCAAAATGAAACAAACAGAATAAAATCATAACAAAATAAATTAAAATAAATTCTTGTTCACACCCATTTTAAAGCATTTACTTTACTAATGGGGTGCAGACACGTTGTTTATAAATACTAGAAAATAACCCAAAACTAAAAATCACATTTTTTTAGGAACAAATAACAGAAATATTGCCTAATGTCTACATATATAAATAAGTACTACTTTCTACTTATACTTAGATATTTTAAAAAATATGCAGATACTTCTGATAACAAATACCTAGGTAACTTCGTTACAAAATCAAAAATGATAGCTAGGTACAATAGAAAAATAAAAAATAGCTATTATAGTAGCGATATTTTCCGAGACTTTGCTGTTGCAAATTCATTAATTACATCGCTAAAATTTATACCATCAATAATTTCTTGTTCAATTGCTAATATTGCTTGCCCAGACAATCTTTCTTGAAGCATTGTCGATCTTAAATAATTTTTAATGATTTTTAACTTTGAAAAAGATCGCTCGCCAGAAGCTACAGATACAGGCAATATCAGAAGAATTCTTAGTGAAATGCTTACGTTTGGAAGGGTGGAGATTAAATTGTTTTCAAATATATATTGTAAAATACTTAAGGGGTCAGTATCATCAAGTAATGAAAACAACTTTAACGCTTTAATTTCATTAAACAAATCATTGGAGTCTATATCCTTATTATCCTGATCTGTCAGTCGTTCTTCAAGAACAGAACAACGTTTTAAAAGATCGCTGTCACTTAATTTGAATATGTCGCTAAAAAATCCGAAAATATTATCATACTCATTTCGTCAAATCGGAGCTTAAAGTTTGATCTATAATTTTTAAGAAAAAACTAATTTTAAAGGCAGTTTTTGGATCATGAGGGGTCTCATCTCAGTGTTCATAGTCAAACAGTTTTGGTTTAAATTTCCTCCTGACCGTTGGTAATGGTGGAAAGTCTTCTTCAATTTCGAGAGAGAGTGCTACTTCGCTTGTACAAGAATTTCTTGAAATGATTGGTCAGATCTATATTGCTGGAAGTGATCGACTAAATTTTTTAGGTAGGTTTGGCATACTTTAATATTAATTGTAGCACTTTGGATTTGTTTGCTGACAATATTTATATGAAATAAAACGTCATGCCAAATAATCATTCCACAAATAAATTGAAAATTTTGTACAGACGTTAAGAGGGAACTCGCTTTATGTCTTGCATCAATGTGAAAGGAATTATCTTCAGCTACTTCTAGAAGACTTTCGCAAACCTTAATTAAATAAAGTTTAAGGGGCTTTATTGCATCAATTCTGCTGGACCATCTTGTCTCACTTAGAGGCTTTAAACTTAACCCGGGGACATTTTTTCTCATAACAGCCCACCTTTTTGTGGATGACGAAAAAAAATTATATAACTCTTGCACAAGATTAAAAAAGTTTATTGTAGCATCTGACACCTTAGAAGCGTCATTTACTGTTAAGTTCAAAGTATGAGCCGCGCAAGGTACAAAAAGGGCTCTCGGATTCGCACCAAGAATGCGTTTTTGAAGCCCAAGATGCTTTCCCTTCATGTTTGCCCCATTATCATAACCTTGTCCCCTAATATTTTTTATATCTAAATTTAATTTTTTCAAAATTTCTGTCACAAATGTATATATCCCTTCCCCTGTAGAGTCCAGTATTGGATTAAATGCAATAAAACTTTCCTTAACTTCAACCTTTTTTGAAGTGGTGTTATGGACAACATACCTCAGAACAAGACTAATTTGCTCAGTATGACTAGTGTCTGGTGTACAATCTATTATTGAAAAATATTTTGAACTGCGAACCATTTCTAAAATATTATTTCTTACTTTAGACGACAATAATTCAATTATTTCATTCTGTATTTGCACGCCAAAATAATGAGTCATTTTAACAGATTTTTTTTGGGAGTTACACACTCGGCTAACGTGCTGTCTCATCATTGAATCAAAAGAGGCAATCATCTCAACAGCTTTTAGAAAATTTCCATTATCATGTTCGAACAGTAATTTAGAAGAACCTTGAAATGCCAAGAATTGTGTAGATAAATAATTAACAATCGCAATAATTCTTTCCAACACGTCGCGCCAATATTTATTTTCCGTTTCTAAAATCCGCAGGTGATGAGCATTAACAGTCGTAGATGTCCCCAACATTTTTTTTTTAAATTTACCCAAGTGTTCATATAACTGTTGTGTAAAATTGACGTTTCGTGTCTCTTCATTAGCATAGACAAGTGTTGCCAATCAGATACTCCATTTGTATCACAAAAAGTGTTAGGAGTTTTACAAAACAACTTACAACAAAAACAAAATACAGAATCTTTAGAAATAGAGTAAATAAGCCAAGTCCTTTCGACTTTTTCTCCATTTGCTAGACTTCTTACAAAGTATTTGCAGGAAAACTTTCTCTTATCTTTATTACTAGGAAAGCTAAAACTGATGTCTATCAAGGGCGGACCACGTTTAACCAATATTCTAGCTATCTCATTGGTGATTCTTTCGAGCCACAAACCGGGGTCGGACGGAATTATATCGACACTAGCCTCATTAAAGCCTTCATCGAAAGTGTCACTTGCAGCAGGTATTTCGGTAGCTGACATTACCGAACTTCTTACACAAGCTGAATTACCTGAAGTGGATTGTTCAAGTGCTGTAGACGAGGATGGTGTCATTGCTTCATCGGGCTCTGCATCAGTAGAAGCTGTTTTGCTGCTACAACCGCCGCCACTTGTTGCAGGACTTGATGTTACCGTGGTCGCCTCTGTTGAAATTGCAGATGGTTCACTCACGGTTACTGATATTACGGATTTAGCATCTTGAGATTCGGTCGCATCGATAGTCTCCGTAGAATCTTGATTGTTTTGCAAGAAGTGCTTTAAAGATCCAGCCTTTTTTTTCCCTTTCTTGTAGTCTCAGTTTCTTTTGCTCGCGAAACTTCGCACCTGAAGGTCTCTTTCTTTTATCCTGAAAAAACAAATAAATAATTAGTACTCATGGGAATTAGGAATTAACTTCTAAAGTAAGCACAATAATAAGCACCAAGTTTGCATATTTGAGTAAAAAGCAATTTGTTCGAGCCCTTTCAGCTTAAACCCTTTCAAAAATAAAGGCAGAAAAATATTAAACTAATTTGATCTTATAGCTTGATCTTTAACCCTACAAAATGTTTTTTTAAAAAGATCGATAGCATAAAAACTAAGCGAGTTATGGATAAAAAACCAATTACTTTTTTAAACTCGTACATGACATTTCAATTAATAAAAAAATGTTTGGGTAAAAAAAAATTAATTATAACCAGTATCCTATAAAGGGTTAATGTTGATAGTATAAAGTACTTACCATTTTATAAAAAATCAAACCGTTGAAATTGCAGTCAGCAGGTATTCAGCACTTAATTTTTTAGAAAAAAAAGTAGTAAACAAAATATTATACAACACAACACTTGACAAAATAAAAATAACTTTAAATGTAAAAATTAATAGGATTACTTGTTTTTAGGCACTTGTTGCACGGTCCAGTGAACTAACCGGTTTAAAAACGCCTCTGGCAATGCATCGCTTTTATAGCGTTCCAGGCATTATTCATGTCTGAACAGGAAAAATCAAGAAACTACCGCCTGACATGTTCTCGCAACATAGGAATCGGCAGTAACTGGATGATATACTAATAAAATTTCGTGTGTATTTATACCTAATCCTATTTAATTTCTCAACTTTTATTTTAAAATAAATTTTTGTTTTTTGTTTTTTTTGCAAATTTTTTTGCAATTTTTTTTGGACCCTGGGTTTTGGCGCCCCTAAAGGATGGCGCCCGTGTTCATTGCACACTTTGCACATATGGTAGCGAGGGCCCTGAATATCGTGCCCCAGTCATGTTTACTAACGCATGCTACGCCTCTGATGATCAACCAGCAGAACTATGTTTAAAATTCTAGGCAATCACAATAAAGTTTACAGTTGCAGAGAAATCTTTAAAAACAATTGTTTCACTTATATGCAGTTAAGGTCAGTACTTCATAAATACCAATAGTACAGAGCAAAAACAGGCATATCTAATTTGGTAAATTTAAAAACAATGCTTAGGGAGTGCAATTAAATCACAGTTAATTACTTCATAAATTATAAAGAAATTTAAATAGTTTGCAGTTTCATTGCAATAACTAATATCTAGTTAGTAACTAAATAACTCAATTATCACTAGGCAGTGACAAGAATGCATTTTCAGTATACATGAGAACTTCAAAAAAAGTAATGCAATACACAACAAAGAGGGGTGTATAAATTGTAATGTTAGTATTGTCGTATGGATGATCCTAGGTTTAAAGTTAAGAAGGTATGCATATGTTACAGTCAATTTGTATTGTGTTAAAAAAACTAATTCTCAGCATGCCATGATCAAATTGATGTTTGCCATAACTTGATAGTTACCCATTGAAGCAAATGAACGAACATAAGTCAGAGAGAACTAAATTACATCTTGATCTCAAACTATTTTCTTAAAAACATAGAAAACACTATTTTTCTTAAGTTATAATTAATTTTTAAATTTCGTTTATCACTCTTTTATGATTTTTTGGGAAAATCTTTCAAGGTTAAAAGGTTTTTTAAACCCACAATAAATAGAGAACACAACAATATAAAAAACAGTTCGTAAAATAAAAATTGAATAAATAACATTAAGTTAGATGTGAAATATGATGTCCGGCTTCATTAATGCACAATCTGAATATTGTCTAGTGGAATTTGAAGAATGGAATTTTTAAAATATGGCCACAGAAAAAATTCGAAGCAGGTTAAGTCATAAGATCTCGAAGGCCACACTGTAAGCATGTTTTGACTAATAACTCTGCTTTCGTAAAACTCTCCAACTAAATTTAAATTTCCCTGTGTTGCGTGAAGTCTTGCCCCATCTTGTTGAAAGTAACTCCTTTGAATTCATCGTCATGTAAGTCGTCAAAAAACGGCGACAGAATTTCGATACGATATCGTTGAGCATATAGCGAACCTAAAATTTTAATTATTAAAATAAAATTTTATCGTTTTGCTGCAGTTACTTACCTTCAAAAAATATAGGACCTATAACTCTTCTTTTACTAATTGCTGCCCAAACACCAATTATTTGTGGATGAAGCAGTCCTTCAACATAAAAATGGGAATTTTCAGCGCTCCACATCTTATTTTGTGAATTAATATAGCCAGATAAATAGAAGTATGCCTCATTAGTAAGGTTTTCCCAAACTCATCATCGTTATTTCCTGTTACAAAATTCCAATCTAACCGGAGGATAATTTGACAGCAGTTCCTGATACACTTGCAACCGGTAAGGAAAACAATGCAAATTGCTTCTTAATATCCTATGAGATATTATACAGGGTGAGTTAAGATAGCGGCACCCCCCTGTTAGTTCATTTAATATTAATATTAGAAAAATAATTTGTTAACAAAAGATGTTCAGAATTATATGCTCTATATTATTGTAAATTTATTTTATTTCATGCCCTACTGAGGTTTGAGCAGTAACATTCAACTTTTTTATTTTTAATGACACCCTGTATATTTTTTACATTTTTTCGGAAGCACTGTCTTTTCTCTATACGGTGCTATAAAAATATTGTGGTGTTAGATGAGAAAATTACACCGTTAAACACGATTAAAGTTGAAAAATGTCTAAATTTAGCAACTTCATCTAGTAGTCATCAAACAAAACAGTGAAAAAATTAGTTGTCACATTTTTTGTGTTTTGACGTTTCCATAACTCAAAACCGAAATAATAAGTGCATTTAAAATGGCTAACCACGTTCATTTTTCAACAATCGACTTGGTAGATATGATTCTAGTAATCGGTGAATCCAACTGTGTCATTAAGAGGGCTAAACGTTTGTATTTAGAAAAATTTCCTGATAGAAAGCAACCAAGTACAGAAGTTTTTTGAAAAACTTTAAGAAGATTTCGCGACACTGGATCCGTTCAATATCAGAAACGTCAGCAAAAGAGATTTGTAATTAATGAAGACGTTGAAGTAGATGTCTTAGGTGCAATAAACGTCAATCCACATATCAGTACGAGAAATTTGTCATCAGAAACAGGTATTAGCCAAACCGCAATTGTTAGTATTTTCAAAAACAAAAATTTCATTCTTACCATTTGTGTCTGACGCAACAACTCACAGACCACGATTATGTGAGTCGGAAAAATTTTTGCATTTGGTTAATGAACAAATTCAGAACAGAGATGCACTTTTTACGAAAAATCTTTTGGACTGACGAAGCCACAATCAAGAATACCGGTTCAGTGAATCGACACAATCTACACTATTATGCAACCGAAAACCCTCATTGGATGAGAAATGTTGATAACCAGCATATCTGGTCGTTGAACGTTTGGTAAGGAATAATCGACGATCATGTGATAGGGCCACATTTTTATGATGGGACTTTAATAGGTCAGACCTATTTTAATTTCCTTGAAGAAATCCTTCCTGAGTTAATAGAGGATGTGCCTTTAAATATACGGCAGGGAAGTTATTATCAGCACGATGGTGCGCCACCCCACTACAGCAGAATGGTTCGAAATTTTTTAAATCGCGAGTTTGGTGCAAACTGGATTGGCAGAGGCGGCCCTGTAGCTTGGCCCCCAAGGTCTCCTGATTTAACGCCACTAGATTTTTTTTCTGTGGGGTCACGTAAAAAATATTGTGTACAGTACAGCACCTACTACTCCTGACGACATGAAAATAAGAATTAGAAATGCGTTTTCCACTATTACTGCTGAAATGTTAAACAGTGTTAGACACAATCATATTATGTGTTTACAAGCTTGTATTGACCAGAATGCGGGTAATTTTGAACATTTAGCAAATTAGAATAGATTTTAGGTGTTTTCATTTTGGTTATGTCTTTCGATACTTTCTTTTGTATTCATAGAATAAATTGTTTATTAATAAAAACTTGCTGCTTTCGATACATTATTATTTTACCACCTTAACGGTGTTATTTTTGTCAGTTGACTCCATAACAAAAAATCTTACAACAAATTTTTTACTGTTACTGCTACGAAACAGGTTGCTAGATGAAGTTGCTAAATTTGGACATTTTTCAACTTTAATCGTGTTTAACGGTGTAATTTTCCCACCACAATATTTTTATAGCACCGTGTAGAGAAAAGATAGTTCTTCCGAAAAAATGTAAAAAATATACAGGGTGTCATTTAAAATAAAAAAGTTGAATGTCACTGCTCAAACCTGAGTAGGCCATGAAATAAAATAAATGTACAATAATATAGATCATGTAATTCTGAACATCTTTTGTTAACAAATTAGTGCTATTATCCAGTGTTTTATTGAATTTCATATCGAACAATTCCCGTATGTTCTCACATAGTTTAATCGGCACTGTGAGTTTAGAATTAGCACGTAACCAACTTTCAAATTAACCCGAATTTGCCAAATCTAACACTACTTTTCTTCGGGCGAAGCTGAAATCTCATGAATTTACCATAATTCTATGCAAAGCACCTTACATTATCTCCGTTAGATGACCTACTTATAAGTTTCTTTGAAGTTGTGTAAATTTGTCTCCTCTTTAATAATAAACCGGTTTAAAAATGATACCTAGATAATGCCATATTTGCTCTACATGAATCTTTAATGCCAGCAACATTCTTAGCCAAACAGTTTTATTATGATAAAATTTACTTTATATTGCCACTTTTCGCTTGTGGGACGACATCATACCAATATATATTGCTTAAATTCTCCACGTCCGTTCTGAAGTTCATACAGTTATAGTTTCTAATACGACACATTTCTAGAAAAATAAATTTATTGTAATTGTCTTCACTGTCTAGAATTCTAGGGTTTTGAAAGACAATGTTGTGTTTAGTTGTTGAGGGAATATGAAATGCAAGAACACTGGATTTTTTTCGATTTTAGTGCAATGCAGGAAGCAGATGTAAATTGGATACTACATTTCGCAATCGCATAAGAATCCGTAAAATCTCATTGAATGTGACGGAGGGAATTTACTAACAAGTTGAAAAACAAAATACTTAATATCGAAATTTGTATTACCCTCACAAACTTGCATAATGTAGAACTTAAACTTAAACAAATTCAAGACTAGCTTACTACTATCTTAACGATATATATAACAAATTGTTACGGTATTAAATAGACCTTACGACACTCACGACTGTGGGAGTGCCGACTAGCTAGACAAGTCCGGAAAACTGGCACGCTCACCCTGAAATATCGTCAAAACATGCTAAAGGCATTGGCTCGAATGCGCTCAAAGAGATGGGAGTGGTTCAATGGTGCCGAGATAATATATATTGTTATGATACATAAAGAACAGTTTTGGATAAAAATTAATGTAAATAGAAAATTTGGTAGATCAAAACAATCAACTTAGAAAAGTTTAAAAAGAATTGGCTGTTTGAATGAAAGTCATTAATAGAATTTGAATTTGATGCAATTTAAGTTGAAAAGTATAGCACTTGAGTATTCTCTAGCGGTTTTGAAAGTTAGAAGGTAAATAAAAGCTCATGTTACATGTGACAAATATAATTTCTATTAAAAATAATATAATAAAGTAGGTAGAACTCAAATAAGTTTATTTTGTAGAGGGCATAAATAATTGTAACATAGCATCTAGGCAGAATTTTGTTGTGATTATTGAAAAATAACAAATTAAAAAAAACATGTAATTTCGTATTTTGGTAGTAATAAAAAGTGGAAATTTAACCCTGTTTAATTACATTTTATTTGGAAAAGGTAATAAATAAATCTACGAGGTGTAAAATAAAATGAAATATTAGCAAGATCAAGATAACAGTTACTGAAAATAATTTGGAATATGGTTTAACTAGATACTAGCAAGAATAAGAAGCAAGAATATAATAAGATTTGGATAGAATTGATTTAATTTTGATACTACAATCGATAAGAAGTTACATTGATTGGAAGGTCATTGATTGCTGGATTTGTTGAGGGACTACTGAGGACGTGCAGATCGGTATATAGGAATTGGAGGAGGAACTACTGGATTCAGGAGATTCTGTTAATTACTGACAACAGAGATGGCTAAAGTAGAAGCTAAGGGAATAGAAAATTAATTTGGATTCATCTGTGGGAGCAAACTTGCCGTAAAGCCGTTGGAACGAGAGAAGCTGTTGGGGGTGACAGTGACGTTGGTGAAAAGAAAGGGACCATTTCTACAGGCAGCCAGGGGTTTGACGAGTTGGCAGCTGTTTGTCAATAAGCAGTGCTTCATAGCTGAACTATCTGGGGATCCGAGCTGTGGACGTCAGGAAGAATGCTGTCTTGAGGTTACTTTGAAGCAGTGAGAATGAGAGAAGTCCAGGTGGGTTTTTAATTTGTCCTATCGAAGCAGTAGTAATTAAAAGACAATTAGAAAAGTGTAATTAACTAAAATCAAATACTTATCATATAATATTGAGTCACTAAGAGGTGAATAGAATTTATATTTTGTTTGACGTACAAGGTGACAGTTCACGTCATTAAACAATTTAAAGTCACTATTAAAATAAAATAGCAATTAATAAGTACTTAGATAATCGAACTAACCCTAAAAAGAGTCCCAAGGCGCTACCGTTATAAATACGAATATAATATTGAAGTTTAAATTAAATAATTCAATTAAAAAAAAATAGTAGAGAAAAGGGCGCCACCAGATCCAACTCAAGATACCCACGTTCAACCGGACTGGAGGGTTAAACGGAGCGAGAAGTACACAAATAACTATTTCGGAAGCCACGGTGCAGCGCCAGACACAAACACCTACCAGGAATGCTCATCCGCTACGCCCGAACCTCACCTTACAATGGTCGTAGCACAGTGACACAGTCACCCTGTAAACAAACATGCACAGGACACAATAGAAAAAGAATAAGACGCCTTGCAGCACAAAATGTTAATGCACAACGTCAAAGTTTAGTTGGAGTGTACGCTACACTAGCACTGTATTGATAGTAAATTTGAATTGTGAATTCGACATAATTAAAGCCACCTTGCAGCACAAAACGTTAATACACAACAGCAAATTTTAGTTGGAGTTTACACTACACTAGCACTGTATTGAGAGCAAATTTGAATAGTGAATTCGACATAATTAAATCCGCCTTGCAGCACAAAACGTTAATACACAACAGAAAATTTTAGTCGGAGTGTACGCTACACTAGCACTGTATTGAAAGCAAATTTGAATAATGAATTCGACATAAATAAAGCCGCCTGGCAGCACAAAGTGTTAATACACAACAGAAAATTTTAGTCGGAGTGTACGCTACACTAACACTGTATTGAGAGCAAATTTGAATAGGGAATATGACATAATTAAAGCCGCCTTGCAGCCCAAATGTTAATACACAACAGCAAATTTTAGTCGGAGTGTACGCTACACTAGCACTGTATTGAAAGCATAAGCTTGAGTGATTAATTTGCACGTAAACATGCGGGCGTATTAGTTCATTTTACAGATTTGTACCTTATTAGTTCGGCCGGCAGCTGGCGGTAGCATTCAAACAGTATCGGAAAGGCACCTCCCACCTGATGTGGCCGTAGCGAAGCTGAAAGTGGCTATTACGTCCTGACGAATCCTCTTTGAAGAGCGATATTTGTGTCGATTCCCTTGGTCATTCAAACAGGTATCAGCGTAGTCGCTGTATGGGTGAATACAGGAAACAGAATCCCGCCTAATTTGACGACGGCGGAAAGGTTGGCTTCAACGAGGCCACATAAGCTCTGCACCCCCGCAACGGCACGCAAATCGGACTACCACAAACCACAACACGAGCGCCCACAACTTAACCAAGCAGCGTCTCTCTTGCGACTCTCAAAACACAGATTTAATCGGAAAAGTCCCAAACGGAAAAGCAAGCGCCCCCACGCCAAGCGCAGGGACGCTCGCACAAAATCGCACTATCAACTGTCTTGTTCGACGACCGGGGCAGAATGACTAAATCGGCCGCTAACGACCACCTGTAGAATCCGCGGCTGTACAAAATTTATGAATTAGAAACAGCGGTACCAGGAATGTACAAAGTTTCAGAAAGGCTATGCTTGATGCTAAATTTGCAGTTTTATGCGACGTACTATTGCTAAGAAAAACCCAACACACAAGCGGACTCAACAATTATGTACCCAACTGTTTTAAAGATTTATATAGTTAATTAACTTACTGAGAAATACTAAATGGCCTGACAAAATGAATACAACAAAGGATAAACTGTTATTTACAATAGAATGTTTCATTCAATTAAACAAAATAATCTAAATATATTTAATAACCTTTTAAGGGCTATCAACACTTCTTCTAGTACACAAGAAAAATGGTTTATAAAAGTGAATGGCTCACCAATACCAAAAGAATTACTGAAAAAAGTTCCAACAGCATCCATTCAAAGGAAATGTATTGAACGTATAGAGTATATGAAAATTAAATCTTACATATCAGAAGAGACTTGTAAAATGCTATACACATATAACAGTGTAGCTCCTCGTTCATATGGCGTACTCAAGGTACATAAAGACGCTTATTTCGTTTGACTTGGTAGTTACAATTAAAATATCAAATAAACTTCAAAATTAAAATTTAATGTCTTGATCCAAATTTTTCAAAATTTACATTAGTTATTAAAATTCTAAATTATCTAAATAAACCCAAAATGTTAATTTCAAAATACGAACACTTAAAACTAACAAGTACATGATGTAACTTTCAATTTAGAAAATAAATTCGATTCCTTACTCTACGTATAAACAGTTATTAAATCTAAATAGACAGTTTTTCCTAATTACACCAAATCAAACTTGATATAAAAGACACATTCAAATCTCAATAAAACGTTCCCTGACCTTTACCAAAATTTCAGACGTACCTGACTTTGAACTGCTCCGTTGTGGAACACCTGACTGGTTCTCTTACTGGTTGGTTCTGCTCCAGAAGCTCGAACTTCATAAAATTATTTCTATTCTCACAATAGAAACCTTTCCATTGGCACAAGAACAATCGCACACTCACTGATTCTACGTTAAATGAGTGATGCACTCTATTGTATATACAATAGGACAATATAACTCAGGTTGACTTTCAAAATTGAAATTCTATTTTGAATCGCTTTGCCACTGTGTATAACATCAAAATTATTATATTTCAATGGTTTTGTGCTCTCAACAATTCTGCTTACCAATTGAATTAGAATGCATTAAAAGTCAAGCCGAGGCACATAATTAATTATTTTAATTAGTGCAAGTTTAGCTTACTTTTATTGAGATAAATGCACTGATGGGTGCAGCCGAGTTTCACAAATTGAGGCAAAGGTAACATGAAAAGCTAGTTCGAAAGGGTTACATTCTTGGGCTCAGATTTGACGAGGTTTTGGAAGTGCGAATGCAGTTGGGTTGTATCTGACGATGGTAGCGTTAACGTTTGTAGTATTACGTTTGTTATTGTAAGAAATGGTTTTCACAAGTACAAAGTTATGAGCATTATAGTGGTCAGAAAGTTAGGACCAGAATGGAAAAGTAACTGAAGGGTTTAGCAATGCAGTACGAGGATTAGAAACGTTGCAAGAAGCAACCGACAAGAAATGTTGCAAAAGAGCAACCTACGAATAGCAAAGAAATAGAACGAAGGACATTATTAAGTCCATAATAAACTACAGAACATAACAGTGCGGTTAAAACACAGTGAAAGAGCACAGTATTAAGTGCAGTGCATTATAACCTAAGAAAACATTTATTTAGCCTGTAAGAATTAAAGATGTTATCAAAACAAACCTCATTCTATAGGTTAATTTTAAGTATCAAACCTTATTTTCTTTAAATAATTGTGGTGATATGTTGCTAAGATACCAGACCTTCTTTTGTTTAACAACCACAAGAGGGAGCTTTGAAATTAGTCGAATGCAGGCTTTCACGGCCGTTGTCCATAATGATATGTTCTTCCGGGTTATGCCGTGGTCGTCGATTTGAACTTGACGTTTCGCTGATCATGCTGTCAGCTTCTTCAGAAGTTTTCTAAAGACTGATGTTAGTGCCTTTTGCTCCTGGTTATATACCGAGGAGCCGTTACGGTTGGCTGCTCATGTAGATCTTGTATGTTATACCAGAGTAGGAAAACCGACGACTACTGCCTAGCGATACTAGACCGCCCAGACTTTACGGACTTCCAAAGATCCACAAACCAGACGTTCCAGTCAGGCCAATTGTTAGCACTTGCGGATCTCCTACGTATGAACTAGCCAGATACCTCGCTAACGTATTACAACCATACGTAGGCAGAACAGAATCCTACGTGAAGAACTCTGAGCATTTCGTGGAAATATTGGCTGAGTTGGAAGTAACGGACCAGGACATGTTGGTCAGTTTCGATGTGGAATCCCTGTTCACCAATGTACCAGTAGAAGATTCAGTAAATCTTATACAACAATGCTTCGTTCCTCAAGGACTTCGAGAAGACATTCCAGAGTTTGTAAAAATGTGCCTCACGACGACCTACTTTCTTTGGGAAGGAATATACTACGAGCAAAAGGAAGGAGCCGCGATGGGATCCCCATTATCTCCAGTCATTTCTAACATATTTATGGAAGCCTTTGAAGATGAAGCTATTCAGTCCAGCCATCTGAAACCTAAATGCTGGTTCCGCTACGTCGACGACACTTTCGTTATATGGCCCCATGCCCCCAGCTCTTGAAGCTTTTTTGGCACACTTAAACAACCACCATGCCAAAATAAGATTCACTATGGAAACTGAAGAAAATGGACGCCTACCTTTCCTGGACGTGTTAGTGAAACGAACCGCTAACAACAGATTAAGCCATACAGTATATCGAAAGAAACTCACTCCGACCGATATCTGCATGCTTCGTCTCATCATCATCCCCAACAAAAGCGATCTTTGATCAAGACTCTTATTCATCGGGCCAACGCTATCTGTGACTAGGACAGTAAACCACAGGAATTGAGTCATGTGGAAGAAGCCTTACTCAGGAATGGCTACAGTCGACGAGACATCAAGAAAGCTTGCCAATATACCATAAAACCGAAAGAACCTAAACCTAAACCTATTAATTACGCCTGCCTACCTTTCATCGCCGGAGTAACCGACAGAATAAGAAAGGTATTAGATAAAAAGAACATTGGAGTCCGCTATGGTACAATAAGAAACGTCGAACAATTGATCCCCTCCAACAAAGATTCTTTGCCCAGACTACAGACAGAAGGCGTTTACCACCTCCAATGTACCTGTGGCAAATCTTACATCGGACAAACGGGAAGAAGCATCCAATGTCGAATAAAAGAACACCAGAGCCACACACGACTTGGAAACATACAAAAATCAGCCATCGCAGAACACTTATTAGGACCAGGGGACCACAGAATAAATTACGACTCCGTAAACATACTAGCCAGAACTAAAAAATACTTCCCTCGTGTTATTCGAGAATTCCTAGAAATTATTAAAAATTCAAACAATTTCAATCGAGAAGACGGCAATCGCCTTTGTAACACATGTAGTGTTGCCACGAGACGAGACGAGACGAGATTTTACCCATTCTCGATCTCGATCTCGAAAATTCTCGAAAGATGATTCTCGATCTCGAACTCGAAAATTCTCGATCTCGAATTCGCGAATCTCGATCTCGAATTCGTGAATCTCGATTCTCGAACTTTAAGTACCGAATTGAGGCAGTTGCGACTGCGTAACACCGCGTGCTCCGTGTATTAACTTTCTGGAATGCCCTTGCTGATATAAAGTTCGGTGATTCCCCTATACTTAGGTACGAGTATAAACAAATAATGTGACACGTTTGCTAATGTATGTACACAGTTATTCGTTCACGTTTGCTGGTCTAACATCACGTGAATAAGTGTTTACAAGTTTATCATTATTGTGAAGTTATTGGATATTTTACAGTATTTAAAATTTTGTAGTGCATATTCTTGAAAAATCGTTATTTCTCAGACTTATTAAAATGAACCGCGGTATAAAAAAATACTATAAAGTTCAACCAATCGCAAAAAATAGTGCTGTGGAAAGCGATACCAGTGTAACAGAAGATGATGATGATTCGGTAAAAGATGTTGATTATAAGATTAGTGAAGGTGCTGATACATCGGATAATTCATCAACAACGCCTACAAAGAAAACTGAAACTCCTAAAATAAAAAAAAAAACTAAGGGCCCAAGAAGAGTAGATGACAGTTTAAGTGTGGCAGGTTCTTCTCACGAGACTCTATTATCGAAATCAAGTGACTCCAGAGCGGTTGCAGATTTTAAGAAGAATTTTGACATCCAGAAAATAACAGGGACAAAAATAACAAAGTTGCAAGCTGTAGATTATGTCATTCAAAAATAAAAATGAGACAATCTAATACAACTGGGCTGAAATGACACTTGAAAATACATCACATTCAAGAATTCAGAAAATCGTTTCCTAATCAAGAAGTTTACAAACGAACTCTGACTCTGACTGACATGCTAACATCTTTAAACGTAGGTACAGGGTTATTATAAATATTTCGGTATAATATTTCACGTGACACAAAGTGCAAGACAACATTTAATAATGATTTGATAACTCCAATAAATAAAAAATAATTTCTGCCTCATATAATAGCCAAGTACGATGTACCATCATTTGTGATAAGTACCTAGCGCTTGGGATTTTTAGGAAAGTAAAAATACAAAAATAGGCTATCAAAAAGGCTATAAAATAAGAGAAAATAGGCATCAATTGGTAAACTTTAGAATACTTAAATTTAGTTGAATTTTTAAAATTTTAATTTATTTTAAAATGACATTTTAGGGCGAAATAGTACATTAAATTTATTTTTAGTTGGTTTTGAAATCTATTATATTAATTTGAAACAACGTTTTCGCGTCAATGCAATTGCGCCTATTTCTGTGTAATTTATCGATAAGCAAAATATACCAATCGAAATCGGATGACGTGTACATCCCACTAAAAATAGACAGAATTCTAAACAAATACAACTTCAACCCCTACGGCTAACTTTAGTTTCTCTAGAAATCATCGAAGGCGAAACCATTTGATATTTATATAACAAGAGAAAAAGCATAAAAAAATTTTAGAGTTTATTTTTTAATAGTGTCTCCTTCTTTGTTTGCGATAGGAAATTCTCTAATCTGTCTTAGGCTAGTCATATTCGACATTTTTCCTATGTTAATCCGAAAATAAGTTTGGACAGGACGGGACTAGCACAAATCGCTTTGTTTTGAAATGCTATAAGTAAGACTTGTTTTACCCTAAAAAAAAATTCTAGCATAATTAGTAATTAACCATATTGTAAACAAAAAACTCGTCTTTTTTTTTGTAAATATCTCAAAAACTAAGCTAGACAGGGCTACAAACTATGCGTCCCTTTTTTGTAGAACATAAAATTATCTACAAAAAAATACACATTTTTCGGGACTCGAAGTTCGGACTTTGACGGCGCGTAGAAGCTATACCATTAACTTGACAACGAATGTGTTCGTGATTTTTGTAGATAATTTTCCGTTCTACAAAAAAGGAACTTATAGTTTGCAGCCCTATCCGGCTTAGCTTCCGAGATATTTACGAAAAACCCAAAATTGTTAATAACTGATTATGCCAGTATTCTTTTTCGGATCAAAATAAGTCTCACTTATAAGATCCCAAAACAAAGCGATTTGTGCTGGTCCTGATTTGTCCAAACTTATTTTCGGGTTCGATGTCTGATTTAATTGGCCTATCTACTTGAAAAGAACTTTTGTTTTTCAGCCAATGTCACAAAAAGTATTTGAAGAAAAATGTGTGGATTGGATGGCAGCCAAATATCTTCCATTTAGCTTTTTTGATGACACAATCACTCAAGAGTTCTTTAAATCTCTTAATAATCACTCTGCCCAAGAGAAGCTGCTTAAAAACAAAAACCATGGAGAGGTTTGCTGCTTATAAGACAGCACTTGTAACCGTACTTTAAGAAAATACTTCAAACTTTTCATTCACAGTGGATGGTTGGACTTCCATCGCAAATAAATCCTATTATGGGATAACTAAGTTATTCACAAGTGCTGTAGAAGATCTTTTTAAAACCTTAATGTGGGATACAAAAGGTATAAATATAAATGGCGAATATCTATCACACCTACGATATGCCGATGATATAGTGCTATTTGCAGAAAATCAGCAAGATATGCAGGGCATGGTAAGTCAATTATACAAGGCTTCAGAACTAGTTGGACTACGTATGAACCTGGACAAAACTAAAGTGATGGCAAATTTTGATGTTACACCAAACATAAAAATAAAAGACAATGATATTGACGAGGTCCCAGAGTACATATACTTAGGGCAAGTAATAACAATAAGCAAAGAAGTTCAAGCGAAGGAAGTTGCAAGAAGAATCAAATTAGGCTGGGCTGCGTTCGGGAAGTTACAAAACGTCTTTAAATCAGAACTACCTCAGTGTCTTAAAACTAAAGTGTATGAAGAATGTGTGCTACCAGTCATCACCTATGCTTCCGAAACGTGGTCCCTAACAAATGGTCTAATGAAGAAATTAGTAGTAAGTCAGAGAGCTATGGAAAGAGCTATGCTGAATATAACACTGCGTGACAAAATGACAAACCAGTGGATTAGAAACACTACAAAAGTCACTGACGTTGCCTCCAGAATCGCAATACTAAAATGGAGATGGGCGGGACACATTTCGCGATGCCGGGATGACCGATGGACTAGGAAGATAATGGACTGGAGACCACGCACAGGAAAAAGAAGTGTTGGCAGACCCAAGACACGATGGTCCGATGATATTTCCAGAACAGCAGGGAAAGACTGGAAAAGAAAAGCACAAGATAGACAAAAGTGGAAACAATTGGAAGAGACCTTCGTCCAGCAGTGGACCGATATAGGTTGAGAAGAGAGAGAGAGAGAGAGATACATTATATAGATGATTTGTGGAAACTACGGTCTATCGTTATTGACTTTGTTTCTTCACGGGGCCTTCATTCTGGTCAAGACATAGCCAATATGTTTTTCAATTTTGCAAGGGACAATAAACTTGATTCAAAAATACAGGGTATTACTCTGGATAATGCAGCTTCGAATACGACGTTCACACTTGAACTGTCTAAGATGTTGGCTGACAAAAATATTATTTTCAATGAGGATAATCATTTTCGTTGCTTTGCGCACATTATCAATTTGGGAGTCCAAGACATAATGAAATTATTGAACCCCAACCCCATTTCTGAGTTGGAAAATGATGAAACCGACGATGAAGATTGTTACTGTTGTGACCAGGTGGCCAATAATATACAACAATAACTTATTAATACTTTATTTAGTTGACACATAAATAAGTGAACATTCTGGTTCCACAACCAACTATTAACTGCCCCGCGCGGCGTGCGCACCACGCATGCCAATCCAAGAAAATAATAACTTAACGTTATTTAAATAGCATACATTACACCTCCACCCTAAATATATACATACATTTGTTTATTGTAAATCTAACCAGCTACAAATCTATCTGGAGGTTGAAGTTGACTTCTACGTCTTAGCTCACGAGCAGAAGTTGTGCTATCGTTTATTAATGACGATCTTGGTACAATATTTTTATAAACAACTTCAGTGCGTGAATTAAAACGTGGTTTCAACTGATTTACATGTTTTATCCAAGTACAATCTTTTACATTTACTTTGTAAGTCCTATTACCTAAAACCTCTGTAATTAAACCTTCGCACCATTTTTCCTTATTTGCTCTAAAATCTTTGACCCAAACTTTATCATTTAACTGAAAATATATTTGCCTTTGTCCTTTATAGTTTCGTTTTTGTTTATTCTGATTATTCTCTACTACAATTTGTGTAGAAGGAATTAATAAATCAAATTTTGTTCTAGGTTTATGCCCTAACAATAATTTTGAAGGCGTTTCATTAGTTGTTGAATGAGGAGCGTTTCTTCCCTTTTTTAATAGCGGATTTCATTATCTTTAGCGCATTTTCGGCTAACCCGTTAGTTGCTGGATGATACGGAGCGCCTTTTAAATGTTTTATGCCACTAACCTTCAAAAATTGTTGAAATTCGTCCGAAATAAACGCTGTTGCATTATCCGAACATATTTGTTTAGGCAAGCCAAATCTTGAGAACGTTTCGCGTAAACATTTAATTACTGCATTTGTTGAAGTACTTGGAACTTCAAAACATTCGATCCATTTACTCGTCGCGTCCTCTAATACCAAATATTTTTTATTAAACAAAGGACCGAAAAAATCCACATGTAATCTAGTCCAAGGTTGGTTTGGCCAATTCCACGGTATCAATTGTGAAATTGGAGGATCACTAGCAAAAACGGAGCATGTTGTACACGATTTAGCTACTTTTTCTATTGCCTCATCAATAGAAGGCCACCAAAAGTAACATCTGGCTAGTGCCTTCATTTTCACCATACCCATATGGGCACAATGCAATTCTTGTAAAATACTAGAAATCATTTTTGCAGGAATTACTACTCTGTATCCGCGCATTAAACAACCTTGTTATAAATACAATTCATTTTTGCAAAAATAAAATTGCTTAACGTCAGGCAATGCGTTCTTTTTTTCAGGCCATCCGTTTAGTACATAAAATATAACTTTGTTCAAAACCGTATCTTTAGCCGTTTCGTGTTTTATTTTAACAAAATCAATTACAGTTTGATTTTCAGCAATGTAATGTAGATAAGTAAAATCTGTTACTTCTTTAGCTGCGGCTCCTACCGGTAACCTAGAAAAACAATCGGCGATATTTTTGTTTGTAGGAACATACTTAATTTCATAATCGAAAGAAGATAAAATATGCGCCCACCGCTGCAAACGATTTGCTGCAAAAATCGGAATACCTTTCTTTTCACCGAATATGGACAATAACGGTTTATGATCCGAATATAGATAAAATTTTCTTCCGTATAAATATTGAAAAAATTGCTTTACACCGAAGATTATTGCTGCCGCTTCTTTTTCAATCTGGGAATATTTTGATTCCGCTGAATTTAACAATCGCGAAGCAAAAGCTATCGGCCGTTCAGTCTTATCATCATCTATATGACTTATTACAGCCCCTAATCCGACATTCGAAGCAGCTACCGTCAATTTTATGTCTTTTTTCGGATCAAAATGAGTCAGGACCGTAGAAGACCCTAAAATGTCTTTTATTTTGTTAAAACTTATCTCGCAATCGCGTGACCAACACCAAGTTGTATCTTTTCTTAACAATTGATAAAGTGGCTGCAAAATACTTGAAGCATTTTTGACAAATTTACAGTAAAAATTTACCATTCCTAAAAATGATTTCAATTGTGTAATTGTCTCAGGCCTTGGAACCATTTTAATTGCTTCAATTCTTTCGCCAGTGGTGTGTAACCAATTTTTGTCTATCTTGTGACCCAAATACGTTAACGAGTTTTGAAAAAATTTACATGTTTCCATTTTGACTTTTAAACCACATTCCTGTAATTTTTGGAAAACTAGATCTAGACTCTGCATATGCTCCATATCATTACACCCAGTAACAAGAATTTCGTCCAAAAAACACACTACTCCTGCTATACCAGCAAAAAGCTGTTCCATAATATTCTGAAAAATGGCTGGAGCTATTTTGATACCATATGGTAAACGAGTATAGGCAAATAACCCCTTATGAGTGTTGATTGTACACAATTTCATAGAATTTGTGGTTAATTTTACCTGTTGGTAAGCTTCCGATAAATCAATTTTAGAGAATTTTATACCACCTTTGAGTTGTGTAAATAGATACTCAATTCTTGGAAAAGGGTAAATTTTATCCTCCAAAAACCGATTAATCGTTATTTTGAAATCACCACATAGGCGTACACTTCCGTTTGGCTTTAAAACTGGGACAATGGGTGATGCCCATTCTGAAAATTCTATTGGAACTAAAGCTTGAATTTTTACCAATCTTTCCAACTCATCTTCTATTTTTGGTTTCAAGGCAAACGGAACTGGCCGCGCTTTACAAAATTTATGTGGAACATTTTCTTTTAATTTCAATTCTACCTCAAATTTATTGAATGTACCTAAACAATTTTCAAAAATTTCCTTATATTTAACAAATAAATTTTCCATATAATGCTGATGATCTGAATACAGTATTTTAGAAATACCTAAACCTAATATTTGTAAATGTTGCCGTCCCAACAGGGAGGACCACCATTTTTAACAACATATGTTTTAAAGATATAGGAATTATTTTCATAACACACATTAAGATTAACAAAACCAATGGTTTAATTGTAAACCAAAATAATCTTTTAAAATAAGATCATTTTTATACAAAGTTTTATTTTTAAAATAAATATTGTATGTGTTCTCTGAGATTGCAGAGTAAGCAAACCCAGTATCTGCTTGAAATTTGATTATATTATTTTCCACCAATAAGTTTATACAAATAGGATCGCAAAAATTCATATTATTTTGAACGTCAAAATTATTGCTTTCAATGCTGAAAATAGATTGTTCAATTTCTGATTCTAAAAAGTTATTTGAAACGTTTCTATTTGTACACATGGGCTTCAAATGACCTTTCTGACCACACCTGTGGCAACCGAAATTTTTATACCTACATGCACTCGATTTATGATTTTTACGGCCACACACTAAACACCTGTTTTCACGATTGCACTTAGCTGTGTTAGGTGATGACCTTGAGGTTGCTGCTGGTAGCGGCTTCTTCCCAGAACGGTGCTGGTGATAGTGGACATCTGCTGACTCTTTCCTGCCCAGGTGTTCATTGAGCGCTGACTCTTTTGATAAGGCAATTTTGACCATCGACGTGAATGTACAGCTGCCACTGGAAGCATCTTCTTCAAACAGCCTATCCATAATTTGGTTATCACATAAGCCAGTCACAAATACATCACGCATAAAAATGTCCAGCTCATTCCCGAATTTACAGTTGCAAGCCAAACTTTTTACACGTGCTGCCCATTCCGAAACGGATTCACTAGTTTGTCTTTCTGCGTTCAGAAATTTTAATCGTTCCGCAAAATACGATTTTACCGGGGACAAATGGTCACTAATAGTTTTTATTAAATCCTTGAAGCTGTGTTTATCGGAGTATTCGGAAAACATATGTCTCTTACCAATATGTAAGTTTCTTCTGACAAGGAATTTATAAGGATCGCGCGTTTTCTATTTTCATCTCTAATCGCGTTTGCAATGAAAAATTGCGATATCCTTTCGGTAAACACTTGAAAGTCCGAACTTTTGTGGTCGAAAATTTGAATAGAACCCACTAAACTTGTTTGAGATGCTCGTTGCTGTTCTTCAACCATTTTTGAATTGAAATACACTTGCAACTCTTGAAACCCACTTGCTTTTCTGTCTTTTAATCCTCGTCGCCACTTTTGTTACTGTTGTGACCAGGTGGGCCAATAATATACAACAATAACTTATTAATACTTTATTTAGTTGACACATAAATAAGTGAACATTCTGGTTCCACAGCCAACTATTAACTGCACCGCGCGGCGTGCGCACCACGCATGCCAATCCAAGAAAATAATAACTTAACGTTATTTAAATAGCATACATTACAAAGATGCTCAAGAGGAAAATTTAGCAGACGAAGAAGAGGAAGCATCTCCTATCAGAAAATTAAGAAAACTATTTATTACAGTAAGACGATCAGAACAGTGGCAGAATAAATTAAAAAGCTGTTGCGAAGTTGTAAACGTAAAGTTTTTGTCGCCTAAAATAGATTGTTCCACAAGATGGAATTCTACGTTTGATATGTTGAATACAGCTTTAAAAATGAAGGAAGTCTTAAATGCTTTGTGTAGAAACAATTTATGTCTAATAAAGCTACAACTAAATGAAGACGAGTGAAGTTAATTCTTAGCGTTACTACATATCTGAAGTATTTTAAATCACTATCTGTAGTATTAGGTGGCGACAAGTATGTTACACTTCCACTTGTGGTCATCGGTTTAATATGTTATTAGACAAAATTAAATCCCGAATAACAACCCTCGATAATAAGGTAGATCGAGACTTGGTCGACGAAAACGTTTTGCTGGCATTTCAGGCTGGGAGAGATAAGCTATTGAAACATTATAGGAAAACGAATTAGAATTAATGTACAGCGTTGATATTAGATCCGCGTTATAAGATTGAAACATTTACACTAACTTCCTGGGGCCGACAATTGCAAACAGTAGCAATACAAAAATTCGAAGAATTTTACAAAAACCTTTACTACAAAGATTATTCACCAAACCAAAAACAATCCTCCACTGATTCTGGGCAAGATGATTCTGAGGAAAATGGTTCCTTTAATTTAACTGATCTATTTAATAAATCTACTGTCACAGTTAACAACTGAGAACCGAAATCGATGACTACATAGCGAGGCCACGAGCCAGCGAAGACGTAGATGTATTAGTTTGGTGGAGCAATCACCCCAAGTTTTATACCCAAACCTTGCCAGAATGGCTAGAGACTTTTTTGCTATACAAGCAACCAGTGTACCAGCTGAACGGCTCTTTTCGAAGGCTGGCTTGATTATTCGAAAACACCGCAACAAGCTCGACAGCGAAACTGCTAGGGCTTTACTTTGTCTGAATGCTTGGCAATCGTGCGAATTTATTAAACAATATTTAAAGTAAGTAAATATTCAAATATTGTATTTTTGTATCGCTTCTGAAAGACATTATAAGATATTAGTGTTTAAGCTTGCCATTGGCCACAAATATTCCCACCCCCTACTTGTTAGGGACTCGCACCCCGGCTCAAACTGGGGCAAGATGGGAACTGACCGTCTTCGCAACCAGAAGTGCCTGGCCGTTCATATTACTAAATAAATTAGTTATTTTTCTACCAGTGTTTGTTTTTGTTTGTTTGTGGGAATTAACCTACAAGTGTTTGTTTGTGGATTTTTGGGTCACTCGACTAAGCCAGCGAGCGTAAGCTCATACATATTATATGGTCCTTCGATTTCGGATGTGCTACAATTAATCTGTGTCCAGCGGGAAGTGCCTCGCAGCCAGCAGCAACTACCATCAATTGCAGTGCCACAATTAATCTGTGTCCAGCGGGAAGTGCCTCGCAGCCAGCAGCAATACCATCAATTCAGTGCCACAATCAATCTGGGTCAAGCGGGAAGTGCCTCGCAGCCAGCATCAACCTTTATCAATCGCATCGCTACAATCAATCTGGGTCAAGCGGGAAGTGCCTCGCAGCCAGCATCAACCTCTATCAATCGTATACACACTACAATCAATCTGGGTCAAGCGGGAAGTGCCTCGCAGCCAGTATCAACCTCCATTACTCGCATCGCTACAATTAATCTGGTAAGCTCACCAATTCCTAAGTTAAAATTTTCCTAAATTTCCTCATAATGGCTTCCCCATCTACATTAAACTCGCAACGCGGGAGAGTTCTTGCTAAAATTACGCGCCTTGAAACTTATCTCAAGGGAGTTGACGAATCCAATCTAAACGAATTTCAATTACGCGTCCGTTTAGAGCAGCTTCCTACGATATGGCGGGAATTTGACGATATTCAATCTCAATTGAGGAAACGCACGCAGATGACAATGAATTACATGATCGCGATCGCGTAAGCTTCGAAGAGAGATATTACGCAGTAGTTGCCACTATCAATAGCCATTTATCGCAGGTTACTACTGTTTCGCGGCAATTAAGCCCACAAATATCAAACGAATCTCAAATGTCACATCAAATTGAGGTCCGTTTACCGAATATCGAGTTGCCTTCTTTCTCTGGAACCTACGACCAATGGCTAACTTTTTTTGATACATTTAACTCGTTAATTAATAACAACGCGCGATTGTCAGATATACAACGTTTCCATTACTTGAAAAGCTGCGTCAAGGGCGAACCGGCAAGAATGATCGAAACGCTATCGATTTCCAGCAGTAACTATGCCACTGCATGGGAGCTTTTAAAATCGCGTTTTCAAAATCGAAAACTAATAATAAAAACGCACGTTAGCGCGATATTTAATGTGACCCCTGTAACGCGAGTCTCAGCGGTCGGATTGAGAACGTTTGTCGATAAAATTACTTTAAATCTTAGTGTACTAGCGAAATTAAATCTGCCTACCGATAAATGGGATGTTTTAATCAATCACATTGTTTATCTAAATTAGATCCCAAGATTACTGCAGAATGGGAAGAGAAATCTCCCGACGAGCCAAGTTGGAAAGATTTGTGCGAATTTTTAACGAAAAAGTGCCAAACGCTGGAAGCAATTGACAACAATTTGCAAACCACAACTAATAAGTTCCAAAATATTCGTACAGGTCAATCGCAACAATTAAAAGCGCATATTGCAAATTCTAACCCTACTCAAGCTACCGCGTGTGTCCTTTGCAAACAAGCCCATTTTTTAACTCAATGCGATCAATTCAAAGACTTGGATCCAGCGGCTAAATTCGAGTTGAGTCGAAAACATCTTCTGTGCACAAATTGTCTTCGCTCAGGCCATAGAGTGGCCAATTGCCATTCTACTTCCTGTCGCAAATGTCATAAACGGCATCACACTGTGCTGCATTTTGAAAACACAAAGGAGCCGCTGGAAGCAACGGCCGAACCGGCAATAGTGACCTTAATAACAGCAGGAAATACACAGCTCCACTTTACAACACCCTTTTGTCAACGGCGTTGGTTCGTGTTTCTTCAAATGGTAAAACGAGGCTATTAAGGGCAATTTTGGATGCAGGGTCGGAGGCATGTTTCCTTTCGGCATCGGCCTTTAAGGATTTCAAAGTACAGGCTGAAATGCAAAACACCCAAATAGTTGGAATTGGGGCGCAACGGTCTGCAGCAATCAGGCAGTAAACTTAATTGTTCACTCCCAATATACAGCTTTCAGGCAAAACCTTCGGTTTATAGTTTTGCCAAATTTAACACGTTCTGTACCAAATTCCTCATTCGACATCTCTTGTTTACATATACCGTCGAATATTCAACTCGCGGATCCACAATTTTACAAGTCGCGTCCTATTGATATCATTCTGGGCAATAACATATTTTACAAGTTGCTGTGTTTAGGGCAAGTATCACTTGGGCCAAATTTTCCTGTATTGCAAAATACGAAACTCGGTTGGGTTCTTGGCGGCACCATGCCCATAACACCTAATTCTAATCAAGTCGCATGTAATCTAGCGTCGAATCAGCAATTAAGTGATCAAATTGAATCATTTTGGAATATGGAAACCCTTCCGACGAATAAAAGTATCAACCTTTCACAAGACGAGCAATTTTGTGAAAGCATTTTCGATGAAACTCACCAGCGACTCGCAGATGGCAGATTTATGGTTCGCTTTCCCTTTCGTCAGAATCCCCCGCAGCTAGGGTCGTCCCAAGATACAGCCACAAAGCGCTTGTACTCAATGGAGCGAAAGTTTAAAAAATCCGAAATATTTGAACGAAATTACAAGGACTTCATGACAGAATACCGCAAACTTGGCCACATGACATTGAGCCCAATCAAAACAACCATAGTAATCGCTATTTTTTACCCCATCACGCGGTTCTGAAAGAATCGAGCCTCACAACCCGGTTACGTGTGGTGTACGATGCCACGACCAGGTCGAGTTCAGGAATTAGTCTGAACGACATATTGTTAACTGGTCCACAATTACAAAACGAACTTTTCGACGTGATTTTGCGTTTTCGTTTGCCTAAATATGCAATAAGTGCGGACATTACTAAAATGTACCGGCAAATTTAGATTCATCCCGACGAACGGAAATATCAGAAAATTTTATGGCGCGACAATTCTGATTCCCCAATTGAAATTTTCGAGTTGAATACAGTCACGTACGGAACGGTTTGTGCTCCATATCTAGCAATAAAATGCTTACAGCAATTAGCAATCGAACATCGCGACAGCTTACCCGAAGCCAGTAATGCGGTGTTAAATCATTTTTATGTAGACGACGCATTATGCGGTAGCGATTCATTAGAACAAACGAAACTGTTACGCGATCAATTAATCCATTTATTGAAGGCTGGCGGTTTTACACTTTCAAAATGGGCAGCGAATCATGCCGAACTAATTCCTGAAGCAGCTAATATTGCATCTTCGGGAATTATAAAAATAGGCGACCATGAAACCAAAACTTTAGGGCTCATTTGGAATTGGGAACAGGATATATTCAAATATGAAGTAGACAACATCTCACGTACCAACCACTTTACTAAACGGCAAATCCTTTCAAGTATTGCACGCATATTTGATCCTCTCGGACTAATTGGGCCAATAATAACTCGAGCCAAAATAATAATGCAAAAGGTTTGGGCTTCTGGTACAAACTGGGATCAAGCTATACCATTAGATTTGAATACCTTTTGGGTAAACTTTCTTGCTGATCTGCCAAACATAAATCAACTGCGAATTCCTCGTCATGTTAAATGTGACAACGCGTCCTATTTTGAAATCCACGGGTTCTCAGATGCTTGTCCGTTCGCGTTCGCGGCTAATGTCTATTTACGATCCTATTCGGCCAACGGTATTGTTCAAACTCATTTGTTAACATCTAAATCCCGGGTTGCACCCTTGAAGCAAATTTCCTTACCACGCTTGGAACTATGTGGTGCACTTCTATTGTGCAAGCTAATGGCGAAGGTCAAAGGTAGCCTGAACATAAACTTCGCTTCAGAATTCTTTTGGTGTGACTCGACCATCACACTGTGTTGGATTGGCACACCGCCGCATAAATTAAAAACATTTGTTTCCAATCGGGTCGCGGAAATACAAGCAGCGTCATCACCGAGTAATTGGGCCTATGTGCGATCCGCGGATAATCCAGCAGATCTAGTCTCAAGGGCGTCAACCCTGCCCAATTACAAGATAATTCCTTATGGTGGCACGGTCCAGCTTGGCTACAAGCCGACAAAGTACCTGGCCAGCGTCCACGTTTACAATGCCGGCGGAATTACCTGAGCGAAAACAAGACAATGTGTTAATAACTACCGCCTCCTTAGAAAATGATGTTGTACAAAATTTGTTGAATAAAGTTTCCCGACTCACAAAACTAAAGAAAATATTAGGGTATTGTTTCCGGTTTAAGTATAACATACGCCAACCTCGCGAATCGAGAATTTCCGGACCCTGTCAAACGACGAAATCCAAAATGGGTTCATGCACCTCGTCCGGGAAATTCAAAGACAGCATTTTCCTAACGAAATAAATGCATTATCAAATGGAAAACCAATTGCAAACAATAGCAATATCTTAAGTTTTAATCCATTTCTGGACTCAGCTGGAATGTTGCGTGTCGGAGGGAGAATCAAAAATGCGAATATCCCATACGCTCGAAAGCACCCGATACTACTTCCGAACAAAGACAAATTAACCAATTTGATAATTCGCGACGTGCATTTGCGTCATTACCATTTCGGGCATCAAGCCTTATTACATACCATACGCAACGAATTTTGGCCAATTTCTGGTAAAAGCGCTATCAAACGAGAATTGAGGAAATGCGTCACTTGCGCAAGATTCACCAATAAGGTTGCTCAACCATTAATGGCTGATTTGCCCGCAACCAGATTAACTCCTGCACGACCTTTTTCAATTTGCGCAGTGGATTTTGCAG
>CALNHX010008560.1:0-59288 GCA_940337035.1 Agriotes lineatus | reverse complement strand
ATTATGGGACACTTTTTTATTAAAGCTGTTTTAAAGCTGCTCAAAAGAGCTCACTTTCGCGGCCTGGAAAATTACAAAATTGTTTATTTTTTCATGATAGCCCTTATATTTTTAATTGCGGTGCTTGACAGGTGCATCTAGACGGAGCGGCGTTCAAATCAAATTTGGAATTTATTTCTGCAAAAATATGGCATTCATTTCTGAAAATTCTAGAATGTATGCACTTGTGGGGCTAGTTTGTGTTTCTACATATACTTTTAATTTAACACGAAGGTCGTCTTCTGGGATATGCTAACTTACAATATGTTTGTTTAAAATATATGTTAATACCATATTTCTAATGTTTTGGAAGCTTGTCGCTCGATTTTCGAAAGAATTTTTCGGTATGAATATTCAGGTTTGGGGCGTCGCTAAAATGCGTGCAGTAGTGGTATTCTGCGTGGATAAGATTTTGCATACATTCAAGTCTGCTAGAATTACCCCGAGTACGAGGTGATTTCGAGAAATCGCAAAATATCTAAAACTTTTTCAGCATTTAGCTCAATTCTGGCAAATTGCAACTTTAATTTGTAATGCAGGATACAGGATGTATAATACATTTAATTTAAATATTTATATCCAGCTATCTAATGGATATCATGTGATATAACAGTTGTATGTTTAACTGGTGGGGTAGTAACGGCAACCACAAGGTAGCTTGTTTTTGGAGTAACAAAATAACTTCAATTCAGGATCTACGAGAAATAGTCACGTTAAGGGTTAAATTCCCTATAATTGTGAGAAAATAATAATTGCTGATTTGATACGTAGTAGTAATAAAGCATTCTCTACGATCAAATTTGACTTCAAGTCACAAATATACATAATTCAAGATTATTTGATTCCATTTAACGTGGTATATTCTATTGTACATATTAGAATACTACGAAGCCAGTAAACCCAGTGAAAGTGAGTGTTGTGGTATGCTGTAGAACTGTCTATTCGCTGGTAATCAAAAGAATCAAGTCGATTTATTGACTACAGCTTGCTTTGCTATTGATTCTAAGACTATTTCTACTAGAAAATAAATAAATACGGAACTTATACCTTATCGCATTTCCTTTTATTCATTTTATGAAATAGCAAAAGGGTATAAGTTGACATATAGCTTTTTGCAATTTCCCGGAATATGTATTTTCTGATAACTAATTACTATGACAAATCAGCATATGTAGACATAAACTAAACCAGAATATGTGGTTTCGAGTTCGAATAATGTGAGGTTTTCTGTAAACTTACCGGTTAAGTTCTTGTACTTGTACTTCTGCAAAACTTTGTACGAACGAGATCGTGTATCTGTTTTTCGTTATACTGCACCATAATAACTAATAATAACACTGGAAAACTGGATCCCTAAAACACGCTCCTGCACCTGCATGGAAATGCACTCGTAGTATAAGTGTACACAAGTTATTTGTTTCCAACAGAAACGGAAAGTTATGAAATGGCAAAAGAGTATAAGTTAACATATGCTGTTCTGGCGTTGCAGATAACTTTACGAAAAGCTTTGACTCGGGGTATTAGTACACATGTATCTATTTGCCATTGCCTAATTTTGTTTTTTATCAATTTTTAGTGATTTTTCAAGGAATAAGTCTACATATCCCATTTAGAAAACTTGCTGTAACAATGCGGTTATGGTATGTAGACTTATATCCTCTTGTATTTAGATGCCCGATATTGCTCTGGACACGGGGCATCAATAAAATCAAAAATGAGATAAGTCGACTTATACCCTTATGCTTTTTTGCCACAGATTTATATTTTGAAGTTTGAACATTTTGTTAAAATTTGATAATACTTAGTGAGTAATTATAAGGATCCCATTTGCCACAACAGTTAAAGTATTTTACTCACAATCGGTTAATAATAGGAACGTTTCTAACCTTCAAAAAGTAGGAAAGCGAGTCATTGTTTACTTTACTTTCCTAGCTAGCCAGGAAAGATTTTCCTTGCTAACTAAACGTCACTTTCAATGAACTTGTCATGTTAAATAGCAACAGCGTCGCAGTTTCCTTTGTTAAAGTGTCTTATTAGACTGCGATAAAAATACGTATTATTTGGAACTTACCTAATTAAATAAATAATGACAAAAAACGATTGTGAGTAAAATAGTATAATATATACCACGGTGAAAAGTTAACCTCGACGCTACGCGTCTCGGCTAACTACTTAATCTCTCGAGAGTAATGAAACACTTTCCACCTCGGTATGTAATATACTATTACTATTTACATTGTTGCAATAGCGATTAAAATTTCATTAGATAAAATAATTAAATCTATGATATTACAAATAGATTCATTTTAGGAAATTACTTTAAATTCAATCATTTCCAAATATTTGAGTTTTTTTTAAGCTCAACAATAATTGCTGGCAAATCACGAAGTCACTATGATAATTCTTCTGGTGATCCCAATAAAAACACTGGGCTTGATTTTGAAGTTGACCACGATAAAGTGAGTGCTAGATTTATAGATTACTAATTTTTTATGGAAATAGAGAAAAATCAATAGCTTTACTTGAAATAGTTTTGTAATTAAGTTGTACATTTAATTTCAGAAAATAATCCAGAGTCTTCCACTATGTAAAATGTTCCAAAATTAGAAAATATAAGTGAAATTTTTTTAGAGATCGATTCTGTAAGTATTGATGTTAGAGCATTGAAATAAAGCAGGTTCCAGAAGGGTTACATTCAAAGTTTCAGATATGATAAATGTTCGGAAGAGCTAATGTAATCTAATTTGTAACTGAGTCATTTGAGCTTAAGATTATCAGATATAATGTAAATAAAGGAATACAAAATGATTTGTTAAATACAGAAACAATATGAGCGTTATGTGTTAAAAGTATATAAGCCAGCAAAAGGCAAATTAGCTGAAAGGTAAACCAAACAGTGCTAGCAAAATAATTATTGCAAAGAGCAATAAAAATGGAAGGCAACCAATCGAAAGACAATTAGTGAGACGTTAATTAAACTCCAAGTGTATCAGTGCATTACAAAGAAAATTGATTTAAAAGCAGAGCAAAGTGTTGTAACTTTATTCCAAGAAAAAGACAATTTTAGTAGTTAGGTAAAGACATGACATCAAAACTAAAGTCCATAAGGTTAAACATGTTATCAATCCTAATTTCCTTTATTTTGGGAATTGTAAACTGTGCATATTAATAACCCTAATTGCCTCATGCACCGAGTTATAATTTTCAATTTGTAAGTATAAATTTTGGGCCGCTATAATAACCTGTAGACGACATTTTAACATCACAGATACAGAAATTTGATTATACTTGTGTCTTCTGCAGCTTCTGCATTGAATTTTCCATTCGCCGTTACAAACTCGTTTGGTGTAATTACAAGACGTCGAAGAATTGCTAAAACTGCTTCCAGGGAATTGTAAACTGTGCATATTAACACCTCTAATTGTCTCATGCACCGAGTAACAATTTTCATGTAGAAAATATAATTTTAGGGACGCTACAATAACCACGTTTTAACACTAAAGAGACGAAACTTTGATCCTAATGTGTTTTAGAGAGTGTTTTTGCATATAAAGCCACCACAGAGAGCTATAGACGTTAGCCTGAGCATCTTCTAAATTGGATCTTCTTTTCGCCATTACATACTCGCCTGCTATAATTACAAGACGTCGAAGAATTGCTACAACTAACGGGTGTTCATAAACAGTCGTCATCCCAGTAGGTTTTGACTTCAGAAACGTATGTCTATTAAAATTGAGAAAAAATGCGCTATGACAGTACTCAATGACGTTTCATTGTGTTGCACGAATTAATCAAAGATATAACATTTTGTTTTTCAAAGCAACTGGGATGACGACTGTTTATGAACACCCGTTAGTTCCCGGGAGTTGAATATCTAGTTGCTAAGATACATGACAGTCTTTTGTTAATAATAACGAAAGAAGCTTGTAAAATTTGTGTTGGGGCCAGTTTGAGCTCCTCAATTTATCACACAAAATTATAAATAAAAAAGCTCTTAGTTATATCAATTGTGTGTAAAACTATTAATGAGTGTGCAGAGCATCTGCCGGTATAGTTTGCCAGGTGCTAAGAGGCCCGGGTGAAGCAGATTAGCCAGCATAAAAATTCGTCTAAGTGCGATTGACTTCGGGGGCCCATTTCCTTATGCAAGCTGCTTCGCCCAGCTAAAGTAGTGCCTTCTGCGAGTAGAGAGAAACTTCAGAAATCAGTACATGTAGAAATTCCAACCAACAAGCGATTCACAAGTGCATAATTCTCGTGGCGTAATTTGGGAGTGTATTCAGTATCCGAGAGGCTTCCGATTAAAGTAGGATTTCACAGGAAACCTGTGCTGCAGCGCAACAATTTGCGGATATCGTCGAGATTAGACTGTACACGAGGTCGAGAGGCATATTCCAGTTATCCAAATCCGTCCAACTTCGAAAAATTCAGTTAGCGTCCTTTGAAAATGCTGAATGCGCATTTTTCACTTTTGGCAGGATATTGAACCAAAAACGATCGTACGTGGGTTGCGATGTCACACTAGAAACAAAACGAGTTTAGCAGTTGCTACGTCACAGTATTAATATTTACCTGATTTGGCGTTTTTCAAATTCAATTTAACGCTGTTTTTTGCACTAGCAGATCATCGTTACTGAGTCAAATTTAGGGGTTAGCTATGCTTGAGATGAAAATTGTGCATATGCCCCAAATATTTGAGAGTATTTGTCATACAACAAGTTATTTGTCATACCAAGTTTTCCTTAATTTTATTAATCTACACCCTGAACTAAGTTTGTCTCATGTTCCACCGAGCTTAGTCCGAATTTATTGCGGATAGATAAATAAGAAAAGGGCAATAGACCATTTATTTGACGTAATTATTATTACACTCTTTTAATTTGCCTGGAGTTTGACAGACAGGTTCGTAATTGATAAAGTGTGATTCATAAAGTGTAGTTTTCCTTGTCATTAATTATTTTATATTAAAAAACCCTATTATTATATTTATTAGGTGGGCTATTGCAAGATCAATTACTTTAACTTAAAAAAAATCCAACTATTAATATAATTAGTTCCAAAACTTTGTTTACACAGTTTGTTTATGTTTATTTTCGCGTAACTTAGAAACATCACTATGATGAATATCATTGCTAAGCGATATCTCATAACAGGTCTACTTGATTTTTGAGTAGCTACTTTGTTGAATATTTTGCACGGTGCCCAATATTCAGTGATATACTGTTCCTATAGGTTGAACAAAGCAAATCTCTGCAATATGATTAGCTTATATATTCTAGTGTTGAATAGTCGTCCTTTTTATTTATTTTAGTAGTTTTTTTTCCTACGCCAAGCGCTTCCTAGCTCTATTTCGTCAGTCATCATTTACCAATGGCGCTATATAGGTAAGTGATTTAGAGTGTACTTCCTCTTCCAGGTCCTATGTTAGGTTAGCAGTCTGCTTCATGCCGGAAGGTTGTGGATATATGTTTCCTCTTTGCTCGTATTTTGTCTCTTTGAACAGTGTTTTCCTACATTAAAAGCTTATTAGTAATATTTTGTTATGTACTATCTACCAATAGCAGCATACAGGCAACTCATCTAGCATCTTCCACTTACATTAGAATGCCCGACTGCTTAATTCTAGAAGGTTGTGGTTCTAAAGTGGTTTGCACTTTAGTGACTGTTATGATGTTCTTACCGGTTTCACAACGTTGAAATTAAATTGGTTCTATAAGATATAACCGATTGCAGAAAACAATAACAATCTTTTTATTTTTATTACAACAAACACATTACAAACATATACAAAACGTCTACATATAAAAAATACAAATACGAACAGCGAATTAAGTAGAAACGAATATCGAAATCTAGGTTGGTAATTACAGGATAAAGAATCTGACCCGTATCCGCGTCTTGGCCAGAGTGATACAATTCAGTTGGAGAAGCAATGCTGGAATCCCAGGGTTTATATAGGTTCCTTGTGCAAGGCAAAGGATTCCCTATTCTTTTAATACAATAGGATTATCTATTTTCTGGGCTTTTCACTTACGCCTGACCCATTGTTCCTGCAATTGTCCCTGTTCTTTGATGCAAAGGATAGACGGAAATCATGCCGTGTTGATACGGAATGCCTGCTGGTGAGAAAACTGCTGTCCGCCGTTTTATGAATGTTCGTTTTTAAAAAGCTACTTTAGCGAGACGCAAGAGTACATTAATCAACTTTGACGTTACCGATATGTCTTAATGGCCCGCACACAATTGATCTAGAAGATTCACTGGTTTAACTGAAATGGCTGCAACCCAAATTTATTAGCGTATTTCGTAGCGCAATAGGCACAATTGATTTTGGCATGCTTTGGTTTATGAGTTGCGCTGCACGAGAGACATTTCAGGCCGTTAGGTACAGTTCCGCTATGGTTCTATCAGTCTTCTTTGTTTCTAAGTCAGATGTATGGCTGGTCTTTCTCGTCGAAGTTGCATACTTTTCTTCCATTTTCATTTTTTTACCAGCATTTTCCTATACCAGGCGCTTAATTGTTCTTCTTCGTGATTTACTATTTACCTATGGAAACGTAGGTAATCGTTACAAGTAATCTGAAATCTCTTTTTCCCCTGACATTGGTCGTTCCTTTTACCGATCGGAATGAGTCAATGAGGGCCACCTGGAAATGGCGTGATTAGAGATGTTGCAATCAGATTATTAGACACAAACAGATATAAATGAAAATTGACTACAATAGCTTACAACAATGGAGATAAATACTGATTTCTTGTAAAAACATTTCGTGCAACCGTCTTCATAGACAATATTTTTAATACTAAAAAGGGTCATTGTAATTGGCGTTTCCGCTACTGATACAAATACAAGAAGGTATATGCTGCTAGGCAACACCTTTAATTTCTAGATTTAAAACATTCACAACACATCACAGGTGCGAAGCTCCGTCGCTCCAGCTCTAGATCTTCCACATGGGCGGGCAGCGGGGGAGCGGGGCACCCTGCAGTCCTTTATCCGTTACTAAATATTTAACCCGAAATTAATGTGAAACGTGACTCACTCTTTGGTAATTTTCACTTACGTTCTCTCACGTTTATGGCCCGATTTTCAAATATTACTCACGTTCACGACGGGACGCGCCGCGCGCCGTGACCCAGCGTGACCCGCGCCCATCTCTAGGCGTGATGTGTAAATAAAAACCAATTCACTAGTAATAATTCTCAAATCGATAAATTACTAAGATTCGACCTTTTTGGAAAGCGATTATTCGACAAAAAACTTATTTTTAGTGCATCTTTTAGCATGGTAACTACAAAGGAACTGTCATTTAATTTTAAATTTTCCAAATAGCTACAAATTGGATTTTAGTACAAAGGGACTGGAATTGATAGTTAACATTAAAATTTTTGTACGCGTGTAACAAACCAAATCAATTAGCACTTGTTTTTGAGTTTCTATAATTCAAACACAAATTGTGCACACGGCTGCTCTTTCGCACAAAATTATAATGAAATAACTAGCTTCTTCTCAGGGTTTAAAGGGAAAACTAATCGTGGTCCTGCTTAACAACATTTATTTTCACGATCAACTGAACTCATATTACAGCAGATGCTTTTGGACTACTGGTTTTTAAGAAAATAAAACACCTGAGAATGTTAACAATTAAGCCTATTGAAAGTAAATAAAAATCAATGCTTCTACATCCCTTCAAGGATTCCCTGTTAACTTTATTGAGTGCAGTTTAGGCTAAATAAAACAGCTTCCGAATGATTGGAACAGTTACACTTAAATAATTATTTTGCTACACCCTGGAAGACAGTAAGTAGAGCAACGCCTGTATTAAGTTTGTTAATAAAAACCATAATTTTCTGACCTGTATCCCGTGCCGACGGAACTGTGGATGATGGAATTTTATAAGTTAAACGTCCCCGCGGATATGTTAATAAAGCGATAATATTACGCTTAATTTTGGGAACTGCTGGGCCTCCTTCTCGATTGGTCGGTATTGGTTTGCACTGGTCACATAGTTTAAAAAAAAGTTTAATCTTGAACAAATTAATTTTTTGCATCTTTGTTAATTAGCGGCTTCCGAACCCGGGGAGAATTGCCCGCCGCTACGCAGGTCGCGCATTCGCCCAGAAAACTTTCAAAAACTTTGTTCGGTTAGTGTCGTCCGTGTTTTCGTGCTTAGCCGTTTTGCAAAATTGCATAAAATTGACTTTTCATTCTCGGTCTACTTGTCTTGTTTACTTTGCGAATCTCACGCTAAGTTTTGCACGTGTGTGCCAGTCGGCAGTAATTCTGAATTCTTTATTTCTCTGGAACGCGTTCTGACTGATTAGCACCGGATGCAATTTGATCGTGTCTTCATTGTTACAATGTAACCTTTTGCGTTCTTAATAAATGAACTCTACTGGTTTTGGTTCTAAGTATTATTGATACTTCCTTACAATTCTTAATTTAATTAAAATTTCGGACTCGTACGGGGTTTATTGTAAAAGAAAATGTTTGCGAATTGTTACAATATAATCAATAAACCAAGCTTAATTACTTTGTTGATACAAATCAGTCAGTGCCTTGTCTTACGTTCCCGGGACGTTGATGTAGTCACAGCACTCCCATACAAATGAAGTAAGATGGTCGCCATTTGGTTGCTTTTGTTATCCCTAGAATTTTGGCCGTAAATCTCATCTCCAGTTAACCTCAAACCTTGACCTGGAGAACCCTGTTCGTTTGATTCTACTCCTTGATATTCTGGACTCCTTTCAGCTTAGCTTGTGACTTCCAATCCTCGTTCCTATTAATTGTTTACTTTTTTATAGGTTTGCTGTTTTATTATCCAACTTTTAATTAAATGAAGCTTATACGGAAATCAAACACTACTTTTGCCTTTGTGAACATAAGTGCTGATTTATTCACAGAACTGTCACCTTTCAAATACAGTTTGCAATTCAAACAGATAAAACTCTTTTTTTAACATCTAATGTATTTTACAAGGCTTAAATTATTATGCCGGGAGGATAACTTTCTGTGTTCTCCCCTAAAACAAGTCGATCGGGAATCTTTTAGCAACTATGGCTACTAAATTCCAGATAAACTCTGTTTGGTTTATAAATCTCGCTTCTAATTGGCAGAGTGAATGGTAGCTTGTTTAAATTCGAATAAGCACAACGAAGAAACAATTACGGAAATGCATATAAATCTTATTTTAGCGAATACTTATCTTACATTCTAATTTTTTTTAAATCAGAATATGTTCATTCTCACAGTGAAGTTGAAGATTCAGTAAAAAATTGAAAAGCAGTCTTCCCCATGTAAAATTATAATTGAAATGTTATAGGCAGCGTAACGATGTGTTTAGGTTTAATTATTTAAAAATCATCTTAAGGTTAAACACGAAGCTCACTAGAATATAATATTACTTAATCTTAAGGAACTGGTAGTGTAAATTCAATAATAAATAAGATAAATAATTAAAACAGCAGCGAATATAGGACAATCGCGCGGTACGACAAATAGGTAAATAATAAATAATCTGCAACTGTTCGACAAGATGAAAGCGGTAAATACATATCTAAAATTTAACAAAACGACAAAGGATCAAATAAATAGAATAAACATTCAGTTAATCATATTTCAGGTTTAGAAAAATACAAGCAGTACAGTTGACAAAGTCTGTGACCCCATTAAGAGAACAATAGCTCAAACGGGAGACAATCTGGGATACTCTATAACAGTATAAAATTCTTGCCTTTGGGACTGATGTGTAGGATTTTTAGAATTACGTCACTGTCAAATTGTTTATAGTCTAGAATGTGAATGTAATTCGGTTTGATTAAAGAAAAAATTTCGTACACTCGCCTTCTTAGTGTTCTCCGGGTTTGGCCTACATGAAATGAATCTCATGAACAGCAATTTAACAGATTTGATTTTTAATATAGACTAGGATAGTGTTAAGGAAAAAAGGAGTAGTAAAGGAAATCATAATATTCAAACGTTTAAAGATATACTTAAAGATTTACAAAATGAGCAATTTAAACAAGCTGACAAAAAGTGATGAGATCGCTATTAGCGTTGTTGCTAGAAAGCGATCTAGTAGATGATAACTTAGTGTGAGTCAAATAACGTGGCAACCGATAATAAATGGGCATAAAAGGGTTGAGGGGATATCCGTCCTTAAAAGCAATTTGTTTTAAAATATTTATTTCGTTAATCGAGTTGCTATTGCTTAGAGGGATTAGAAACAAACGTCTAAAAAGGAATCTAAAGAACCTTTTTGAGCGATGATGAGGAGATAAAAGAAATAATAGAATCAGTAGAAGTGAGTGTCTAACAAATATTAAAGTTCAGGAAATGTAACATAGCCACAACAGGTCAAGAGTTCCAGAAATGGGATAGATAAATCAGCTTCAAGTTCACAGGTGAATTTGACGTTTGGGTGAAGGGCGTTAAACCAATAAATATGGGTTAGAGCCAACTCTGGGATATCTCAAAAATCACATATCGTCTATATGTTTGCCTAGAAGACAACACGTGTTTTAAAAGTTTAATTACTAAAAACACTAAACTGCACCTAAAATTGTCTACGTTTTGACACCAAGTATGGATTATTTAGAAAATTGTTGTCAAATAATTACATTCAGACATGTTTGGTAATACGTACATTAAACTATGACAAAGCTTACTATGCATTATTCACAACTACTATTTACAAAGTTAGATTAAGATTCAAGTTCAAGTAACATAAAAAACATAATTTTTCAATATTGCAATGCCACACCCACTCACATTTTTGCGATAGAGGTTTGCAAAATTCACAAACTAGTGTCAAATTCTACTTCCACGTCCCACATTTCTTCTATATACAAGTTCTACTATCTTAAAACCTATTTTAAATAATAAAACTGACGATGGTCTGTTTTTAGGTGGTGAAATTAATGCTCAACTCATAAAACAACTTTAAAAATCAATGATAAATTTTAGGACCATCGCGTTGCAACTACATGAAATTTTCCGTCATTCCGTTGTGATCCGACTGAGAAATCTTAAATCCTAGATAATACATACAACTAACTATTATAAATTTTCATATTACAAGATAGAGTAAGTGCTAACTTCTAATAACACCTTATAGAGCAGTTAAATTAGTTATGTATACATTTTAATATTCGCAATAAATTATGTTTTGTATAACTAGAAATTTGAATCCATAGCAATATTATTATAAAAGAAAAATAACTATAACAGTTACTATAGACTATAGGCTAAAGAATAACTAAATAATAAATGTCTTTAGGAACTACCTCAATTGATCTAACTCGTAGATCTTAACCTTGAGCGGGCGAACCTGGGTCCATGTGGACCGGGGCCATGAGCTTTTAAAATAATTTTTATAATATAAAATGTTAAGTGTTGGATTATTTCCTCATGTTTTCTTTTATCTACTTGCAGTTTATTGCCTGTATAATATTTTCTTTTCTCAATTCTATGATTTTAAGCAAGAGGTGCGTCTAGATCTCAGCTAGCCCCTAGTTAAAATTAATTTAATTTTTACCGATCAAATATGGGAATTCTTCAGTTTTGACTGTAATTCCCCGTTTTAAAACCTTCACTCACAGGGGAAATTCTGTATAAATCCCTATAAATTTTTTTTATATCACTATCCAGTGTAGTAGTTTCTAAAAATCCCTAAATTTGTGATTTATAGCCTTATTATAATTAATACAGCACATAGAAATAACAGTTTAATAGCATTTCATCATGGTTCTACTGGATCCCACTCCGCCTGTTTCGTATTTAATTAAATCCATCCGTTGGTGCTTAAAAACGGCGAAGCATTTTTGTTTAGTTTTGAGTTATAGGTAGAAGGCGAACCAAAGATCACTTGTAGTTAGGCACCCCCGTTGTGCTTTCCACCTCCACGTAACGTAAGCGTATAGGTTTTGTGTGTAGTCTTGTTACGCTGCAAGCGAAGCAACTAGTGTTTGAGAAGAACAAACAAGGTGCTGCTAAAACAGGCGGAATAGCCATAATCAGATCTAACCGCGTCCCTTGGTTAGTGCATGACTTTATATATTACCCGAAACAGGTGCAGTTAAAATAGTGCTAAAAAGATTAGTAACACAAAAAAGAATAAAGGGGAGACCGCAGGGTAAATATTCAAATAATGTTTACAGTAACTTTTTTAAACAGCTTCTGCTAAAAGTACCTACCCGAAATGATTTCAGGGGGATGTGTGGACTTGTAACTGGAGATAGTTACGCCTAGCGAATATATAGCTCCAGGGTGTTAGCACTGCTAGCTAAGCGAAACGATGTCAAGTTATTGGCATCTTTTTCTGCAGTACTGGTTTGCTCGCAGTAATATGAAAACGTATGTATTTCAGAGTGTTAATGATGATATTTCTGTTTGACTGGTTTTTACGACCAGTTCATATTAAATCCACTTCGGTTCTTTCTCTCGTCAACATGTAAACTACGGCGAGGCATTTTTGTTAACACTCAATGCGCTCGACACCGAATGTTTGGCCAAACTAATTATTTGCAATACTTTAAATTTTCAGTAAATACCAGTCATTAACCGACTCTTGTTATTGCTCTATGTTTAACTTTCATCAAAGAAATATTGTAATGAGGTGGTGAATGCAGTGATGGAACCGAAAAGCTGAGCAGTGCATAATTTGGTCTAATAATTGAGTCACTTATTGCAAGGAATATTTTAAGTGTTGGAGTTGTATATTCGCTAGACGTACTCCACTTAAGTAATTTAGATAAATATATCATAAACACATTTTAGGCACGGTTAGCTAACCAATACTGTTGAAAGACGTATTCTTTGTCATAAGTTCTGCTAAAATATTCTAAGCTATAACTAATAGTAGTAGTTTGCTTTTTAATACTAACAAAGAATACAGACGCTAAATATGGAACAACAAAACCGCCATTAACAATCGTTAGCAGTGCAAAGAGTGCCCGTGTTTTGAATGCACCAGCACTTGTTGCAGTTTTTGATCCAACTAGTTCCAACGGTACAGCCTATGTAACTCGGATCCTGATGAGTGGGGCTGCAAAAACGAATATAAGGTTGTGCAGCAAACCAAAATTATTAATTTTTTTACCAGGCCATAGATGTGCACCTTATGTTTTCATTAGATGAGCAGGAGCAGGAATTGCAATCGTTTTCCTTGTAGCGTGCGCCTTGTACGCATTCTAGAATTACAGCCCTTTGTTAGATATTTGAGATTTAATAGCGGTTAATATTGGGTCATCGTAAGAAATATTTACCGAACTGCTCCTGTCCTCTGCATGGTATAGCGTGCATTACCATAAACGCAAATAATGCTACCAGGAGCTGCATAACTGTCTCGAATGTAATATCAATGCCAACAAGAAGAGTTTTGTACAATAACAATATTACATTTCCTTTAGAACAAACTTTACGGGTTATTTATAACCGCTGGAGTGAGCTACGTGCGCGATTATGCTCTTATGTCATTGTAACAAATAAGAAAAAAAATGATTGGTATACAGGAAGTCCCAATATTACACCTTAACATTGAACGTTATCCTATGACCATTCTTAGCGAGCAAAGACAGTTGATGATTCATTTTCACTATGTGGCAATGCAGATTAGATTAAAGTTACTTATCCTCAACAATAAAATAACAAGCTTAGATCTAGGCTCATTAGAATCCGGACATCCTATATGTAAATATTCCAAAGGGGATACCAACATTCAAATCGTTTACCTTGTTTAGTTTGCGCAGCATTTACTGCAATTATTTATGCTACAAGCACAATTACGCTATGACTAAGGCTGACCAGCGCTATCGTGACGATTTGCGTAATAACTACATATTCGTCTAATAATTCTATAAATATCAGTCGAACAAAAACTATTAGAATTAAATCAACACTGGCAATGAATAAGAATCAATGTACGGGGAGCGTTTACAAACTTCTTGGACTAATATTAGATTGTTTCTTACTCATTTGCATCATTGTAACCATGACGTCTTCCCCATTCAGTGCCGTCTTAAGCGGGGGTGCAAGGGGTGCAAGGCAACCGGGCGGCAGAGTTTAGGGGGCGGCAGCTAGGCCTAGTTTACTCGGTTGCTGTTGATATTTCAAGAAAGATACAAAATCTTGTATAATATTTAATAAAAGACGGTTACGGTAGTGTGTAGAAGCAATTGTGAGATAAAAACATAAATACAGTTCACCAACTACAAAGCGTATATAGCTGAATTCGCACTCTATAATTCGTTACCGCCCACTTCATTCGAGCAGGGTAAATATGCAGTTCTTACAAAATAATAAATTGTATTTTTAATTGAAAATCACAAGATGTGCTTTGAAAACACTTAAACGAAGGCAGCTGTTTTCACAGCCATTTCGCTTACTATCCCTTAAAAATTGAAGCTCTTTGACTTGCCTAACAAAGGTAGGTAATTTGCCGATTTATTTGACTTAGCCCAACGAAGGAAGATAATTTCACAATTTATTTAAACAGTTTTCCTGACGTTATAAATATTCTTTTCGCGCTTATTTGCCGTGGTCTCCTGGTACACACGTTTGTTTATGTGTCAGTGCTATATTGTTTGTAAAAACTCTGGAGAGGCTGTCTATTTCGAGGATTGTTGTACGGGGTACGTTGTACCAATAGTACCTATCGACTGCAAAATGACCGTAAGTTACATTGAATTCTGTGTTTTACGTAAAATAGTAATAAAGTACGATCAAATATTATTTTAGTCGAGTATGGCCATGAAATAGTTGCTAATTTACGGATGCAACTATGCTTATACTTAAGTTAAACTTGACATTTGACTTTTAAGTTGCTCATAGCTGCATATGAAAATAATTGTTGATCATACTATAGTTCGTCTGCCTGCCAGTACTATATATTTAGTTTGTGAAAACTGTGGAGAGGCAGTCTATTTCGAAGATTGTTGTACGGGGTATCTACCAATATTACCAATCAACTGCAAACTAAAAAAGTTATATTGGCTTCTGTTCCTTTACCTAAAATAGTAATAGGGGAAAACTTTCGAGAGGCGCCCTACTTTAAGGATTGTTTACGAAGTATCTACTGAAAGTAGATACCAATAAACTGTCAAATAAAATGTAAGTTATATTGGTTTCTGTTATTTATGTAATATAGTAGAATAAGTGGTTTAATGATTGCAGATGGCCGATGGAAAAAAAGACTTTGTGGTTTCAAATACCGAAAAGGGAAAGCGGAAAAAAAGAAATAGTGAGGACATTTACGAGGTCTATTAGAAAGTTTCTTGAACCAGAAACTGTCATAAGTTCAGCAGCAGCAGTCGCACCCTCGGTATATCAATCTGTAAACTTCTCTGGCAATTTTGTATTTTGTTTTTACTGTAAGCTATTCAACTACTCTGTGAATGCCTTTAATGATAAAATAGGTTACAACGATTGGCGTCATTTATCTAGAAATATTGATGGCGGTTATTGAAAGAATTATATACGTCGTTCGGTATTTAGCCAGGCAAAATTTAGCTTTTAGAGGGAGTACGGAAAAGTTGTTTCAAAACGATAACGAATATTTGTTTTATTAATAGAAAGTGTTTCAAAACCTGTATAGATAAGGGAACATTTTTTTGATTTTGTTCTATCACTGATACAAGAAAACTTAATGTTTTTATTAATTTCTAAAAATACTTAAATATTAATGACATGCGCTGTCAAGGCTATGACAGTGGTGCTAATATGAAATCCAAAAGAATGGCATACAATAAAACATTTTTAATATCAATCCTAGAGCATTGTATGCACCATATATAGCACATAGTCTTAATTTAATTGTAAACGTTGCTGCAAAAAGTACGTTAGTAGTCACCATTTTTTTACCATTGTCCAAGAGACAGTGACACAAAGAGCTTGGCAAATTCTTTTATTTCAAAAATAAAGTCATACAAATTTGTTTGTTCATTAGTCACTGGGTATAATATTTTGTTAATTATTAATATTGAAGCTAAAACTATGCAGAAATCTATTATGATACTTCCAGAGGTTGTTAAAATGTTAGAAGAAGTAAAAAAATACTTAAGTAAACGTCGACAAGACTCAGATTATGCAGAAATGCTAAATGAATCAACAGTCATTGCTGAAGAATTGAATTGTGAGATTAGTTTCCCAGTAATCAGTACTGTGCGGCCGAGGAAAATGAGGCTTATGTTTGATTTCGAAGGTAGAGACGATGCTTTACAAAATCTAGAATTATACTTGAAGTAAATTTCTACTTTTTTCTATTAGACACAGCAATTACTAAAGTAAGTGAAGGGTTCGAATTACTAAGCTATCACACCAGTTGTTGCTCTTTTTTGCACAGCCTTAACACTTTAGCAAACTTAAATTCCGATAATAAACTAACATATTGTGCGGCTTTGCAAATAACGTTGACAGATTTTGAAATTAATCGGACACAAATTCAGTCGATTTATTGAATGAAATAGAGATTTTATCGGCATATCTAAAATCTACGGCATCTTCAGTAGATGTTTTGAAATATTTGTTTAAAAATCATTTAAATAGCACATTCCCAAATTTATCGATTGCTTTGCGCATTTATTTAGCATTACCTGTCACATTTTCAAAGCTAAAAATTATAAAAAAATTATTTAAGTTCATGCCATAATAAGTATTGAAAACGACATTAACATAGATATAAATGACATTGTGACAGAATTTGCAATAAGAAACTCAAGAAAAGTTGAGTCATTGTTGAACTATATTATATATCACTTCTAATATTCTAATGGATATTTTAATGTTATAAGATGGTGAGATTAGTAATAAATATAGGTGTTTGGTTTATATTACGGATGGTTCTCTATTTATCTTCACTCAACTAGCATCACATTTTGCAACCAGGCGGCAGGTAAGCTAGAGACGCCCCCGTCCCTTTTAACACATTTTAAGAGTGTATTAGCAGAACTTGATGAGACAATTTATGAATACTGGTTTTATCTAAGAGATTAACCCTCTAATGCTCTGGTAAGCTGTGAAAGAAGTTCCTTCTAAAGTAAAATTATATCAGTCCATTATTTTTATTTAACTCAATCTTTGCATACTTAAAAGTGCCTTAAAAATAGTCTTTACCATTTGATGGTTCTCTTGTTGCCTGAAGGTATGTGGGTCCTCATGGTCTTCAGCTGATGGCGTTAATGATTTTGTTTTTCCCAGAAAATCTTTATGTTCATGTTATTACCTCCAATATGTGTTTTAGCAACTCAGTTTGTCCGCTTTAAGCGCAGGTAAATGCTTACCTAAGGTGCATTCTTAATTGATACAAGAGTATCCTATTATTTCAGAAGCTTTTAAATTCGATGCACTTCCCTAATTTCAATGTAAAAATCAAATGGAATTGAAAAGCGATTTATATTTTGAAGTCTATGTATTTACATTTGAGTTTTGTGCTAATCACTTTCGAAATAATTGATAAAGCAATTTAACAGTCTTTGGCGGTGCACATAGTTCCAATGCCCTTCCGGCACCAGCAGCTGTTGCACTGCTTAAACCAAGCACTGCCAATGGTACAATTTTCATAGTACTTTTCCTCGTTTTCGTCACTAGAAAAGCAAGTATGAAGTCGGTTAGTATGAAGTTCTCCTCAACTTACCAGCCCCTTCGCGTGCACACCAAATTTGGCGAAAACGTGTCGAGGCACCAACACAAGTTGCATTCGTTCACAATATAGGAAATTCTCTGGCATGCTGAAATCAAAAACGGGTTTGAAATTCAACCGATTGCTTACGGTCAAATTACTTAGTATACAATTACCAGTAGATTCTTGTCCCAATTTATAGTGTGTCTAAAGTAGTACAGAAAGATGAAAATAATTTAGTACTTAATATTTTAACCTGATTCTGATAATTTCTTTAATAGATTTGAATAGGGAAAATAAATGGCAGAAAAGAAAACGATTACAGAAGAGTGGGCAAAACTATAAACGTACTTGAACCTGTAAGAGGTTATATTTTACGAAATACTGGCGCTAGATATTCAAAATACATGTGGCAAGGTTGCATTCGTAAAATTTAAAAATGAAAGTTTGTTTCAGAAAAAAGAGTACCAGCGAGTGGAACCGACAATAACAACATCTACTCAACACAGAGATACACATACAAATTGTCCATTAATGAACCCAATTAAATCATGTTATGTCCTGTTTACACCTCCCCCTGCGGCACCTAATGGGTCGCTTGAGTAGCTCATATATATTATTGCCAATCAGAAGCTTGTATAAGGATGAAGGTTGGGTGTAGAAGCAACTACCCTGCTCTGTAAAATAGGTTGTGAATCGAACATAAATGCCTTAAACATATTAATCGACCAAGCATAGTACATATTGTAAGTTAAAAACTGAGGATATCCAAAAGAAAGGACAATGACAAGGGAATGCATAATATGGAAAAACAAAGTTTCAGCTTTCATGATTTTTTATGAAATCAGATCCCGTAGAGGGGTTGTGGGCATAGAAAATGAGTAATATATATGTGTAGTTGTTGTAACCAGTATTAAACCAATAGTTGCAATCGCTACGTTTAACCATACCGGGCAGTTCAAATGCTATATAATACAAGCTACCACGAGATAATAGAATAAAGAAAATCAACGACTAGTATCGAATACAAACAATACATTTTATGATGCTAAAGATGCAAGAAGAGGGAGAAAGTAGTCACATAAGTAGTACTCAAAAAAATAATATACGGAATATACAAGTAAAGGGGGTTAATTAAATAAAAGCGCACGGAATCGATTGATCGAAGTATAAACACCCCAACTGATATGTACTCCATTAGACGTTTCAAGAAGCTATTTTATAACATAATCCACCAATCGCGCAGCACGACAGGGCTTCCCCGAATGGACACAACACAGATAAGGTACAAATTATCAATTGAAAAAAAAGAAGTTCTTCGCATAATCGCCGAATGACGTACATATAGAGGTCAAGTTATAAGTTTGCTATTTTGAACAAATGAAAATCAGTCAGGAAATGTGCATAGGGTAGGTGTACATTTTGTAAGCAAGCGACGGTTGTTCAACAGTAATAAAATACTATTAAATTAAAACTGCAGATTATTCACGGCTCAGAAGATTTAAGTTAAAAGATCCACGATAGACAATTTCCATGACGTGGCGATTCAGTTTTTCCTAGTACCGGAAAGCGTGAAATGCAATGCTACAAGCTCGAAAAAGTTGGAACAATTAAAAGACCTTACAGCTGCAACACGTATTGGAAAATCCAGGAGAGTATGCCGTAATGGGCTTGCAACTACAGATCTACCCTCATTACATATTTAATACCGATAACCGTCTCAGAAGCCTCCATTTGAAGTTAAAAAGAAAGGGTGCTCGTCAATGATTACTTATTGTGAATAGAGTGTTTCATACCTGGGAAAACCTATCTGCCGATATTGTCGAAGCTAGTACTATCAACACATTCAAAAACATACCAGGCAAATTCTTTCCATTTTTGTTAATAATTCTAATACTTGGATTCTTTTCTCTATATTAATTTTAAAAATAGATTTAAATTGTTTTATATAATTATTATTTAGCGTTATAAGTTGTGAGCATTGTTTGTAAGCAGAGTGCCACAGGAGCTGTCCTCTGCTCTGCACTTGTATTGTATTGGATTTGTATGGATCTTCGACAAGCAGTATGACAAATTTCGAGAGCCTCGTAGAACGATAGGATCAGCAACGCATAATCAAAAGTGCAATAAACAGGTAAATTCGACGGAGCGTTAGACCACGTGAAAGCAGTGGTAACTAAATCTTACTTAGCGTGCGGGCGGCCAGCAGATATTTTACTTTCGAAATAATATCACATCCTGAAGTAACCACATGGGTGCAGCAATTTATCAAACCAATGAGAGCAAACCTGGCCTATATAACGATCGTAAAGAACCATAGGACCTACAAATGACGGAAATGAGCAGGCCAAGCACCAAGAAGTCAAACGGATATGTTAAAGAACGTAGTTTATCAGATATTAGATGGAACGCGAGTACCAGGATGCCTGAGAACAAAACAAGCCCAAGGCAGGCGAGAATGGAGACGACTTGTGAACTTAGTCAAAACTCACGAAAAATTATAGATGTTTTCGTAGTAACTTGTTTACATTGGATATCCCATGTATATAATCAGTTTTACCACAGTATAGAATCTAATATTCAAAGGAAACCTTTTTTTATAATCTACAGAGTTGGAAGCTAAAGTTTAGCTTAAACATAATTTTGTTCTTTTGTGTTTGTTGAATAGACTGTAAATTAGAAATGTAATAATAATAATATAGCATCTCAATTACTAGAAAAGATCATATTTTCTAGATTAAAAGTAAAAATGAATCATACCTTTAGAAGCGATTACTACTACTCAAGTAGAGCATATCAATAAATTTAAGTAATTATGATCCTCAATTAATGTGATTTTTTATGTAGGCAGTAGTAGTTTCAGGCGAATTTTGTATTTGCGCGAACGCTGGCGTTCCTTATTAAAACTTTGTAACTATTAACGCTGCATTAGGCCATTCAGTAAGAATGCTTTGCAATGCTCTAAATCGGCATACACTTAAACGAGAGCTACCTTGAAAACTGGTTCTTCAAAACCTAATATGATTTAGTGCCAACTTTCTCAGTAAGTTAGAGAAGCTCACACATACGTCTTACTACTCGCATCAGCCCCACCCCAAAAATAGAAAAAAAACTCACTGAATGCTTCTACGTCTTGACTGTAAAGTAAACACCAGCGCGCACAAAGCGTAAAGCCAACTAACCAGATTGCTAATTGCATTGCGAAACGTAACCTTCGGACGAAGAATTAGCACTGTTGATGGTAAACATTTTAGTTATGCTACTCGAACTGGCATGTGATCGGGAGCTGACGGATATCAGGTTTGTTTATTTCATATCTCATCCAGAGGTGCAGGCTCAGTGCTTTGATTTGGATAATCTTAGAAGTGCGTGTTCCATTGTGACAACCGCAAGTAGCTAAAAATGCGTAGCAGATTCATAAGTAGGTCTTCCAGCAACCTTTTCGAGCAGTTTATCGGTGGAACTGGTTGAGGAAAAGCAGAAATGAGGGCTTCGATTTTTCTAGTTGCAGTCGTTGCGTGCAGCTTCATCAAGTTAAGTTTTGCAGAAGACAAGGGTGACTTTAGTAAGATTCTTTTTTACTCTCATATTACTGTTATACTAGTTTAAAGCCCAGGTCAAGGCTACGTTAACCTAAAAATTTCAGAATGCGTGGAAGGTGGCAGGTATAAGGAAAACGGTTGTAACGAGTGCCTGTGCGAGGAGGAGGAATTGGAGTGTACCAGGATAGGATGGTTAGTAAATGCTGATTTACAGAACCATTTCTAAAAATTTACTTTCAGTCCCATCTACAGAAATAATAAATACTTACGGTGCAAGACTGGCGCAACTTGGAGCAATAACTGCAACCAGTGCTGGTGTGTGGACGGAGTTGGAACTATTTGCACAGAGAACCAGTGTAAAAATGACTTTAAAGATTAATTATATGTTATTTCGATAGCAAATTTTGAATAGCAATAAAAAGCAACCCTAACTTTAATATTAATTTTTGAATTAATTAACACAAATGTTTCGAAATGGAATAACTGTAAGCATCACCATTTCAAAAATTGCAATTAAGCAGAGATCATTTACATAATTATCTGTAGAACTACAGACCGTAAGTAACTTGGAAATTAAATGTTTGTACTGGAAACAACAAACCATTATAAATAATTCAAAGGAAACAGTTTCATTATAGTATATTAAGTATTAAGAACGGTAAGGACATTTTACCGATCGAAGACAATTGTTTGGAGGAGGATCGAAGCGACGACTCCAATTATTATTATCTGTAGTCGGTAATTCCTTAACGTTCGTGATGCTTATGACGTTTTATGCACGATAGAAGTGTATTTTTCTTCATACGTCCGTGAAATGTGACATTGTACCACAGGATAATATTTTGGTGGTACTGTAAGTCTATGTCAAATTCGAGGTTACCAGATTAGGTTTTGCGTCAGTCTGTGTCAAAACTGATTCAAAACCTAACCTGCTAACCTCGAATTTTTACTTGAATAACTTACTTGGCAACAAACGCGGTAACTAAGTAAACTCGTTCTATGGTGCAAAAAGGATTTTATTTAACAAATAAATGTATCTACTGCAACATGTAGGCAGATGAAGTCAACCTCTACGTAGAGCGCCAATAAATTTAGGCGATGACCTGCTTTATGTTTTTATAGCTAACAGAATACAGTGAGACAATTTAATTTACTTATAATAATATTCCGAAGCTGTAATTTTATAAAACTCAATCAAGGTATGTTTTAAAATGTGTTGAACTCTAGTTTTAAGTTAATTAAGTAGATATATCTTTGTGCGATTAGTTTTTACCTTTTCCTTTAACTTCAAATTGTTCTCACGTTTTGTGCAGTTGCGCCTAGATTATTCACAAGCAAGTTCAATGCATTTCTTAACTTTGTAACGTTATTATCCTAAAGGGCCATGGCATTTGAACCTCCAACAAACCTTTGTTTCTATGAGAGAATTCACAGGACGTTCTCATTGGTTATTTACGCACCTCTACTGGACTTGCGGCTAGCATACAAAAATTGTAACTTAGTTTTAAGCAGAATCATGTTAACCATTCAACAACGCAGGTGTCACTCTTAATTGCTATTTTGTATATATTATGTAAATAAAGTCTAAACATTAAAGTCAACACTATTTTAATTTATTAAATAATACCAACATATATTGTGGTATAAAAAGCTACACTGCATCAACAATCCAACATGTGTGGAAAATCTGCTCGATCTACTAATGACTTTTTGACCGGTTCTTGTTGCGTAAACATTTTATTTAATTCTATAAAACTATTTAGAGTGCTTATGTTATCTAAAGTTTGCTGGTTCTCAAAATATAAGTCACTCTTTTACTTAAATGAGATTATATCACAGCATAAAGATTACACAGCAGCGTAACTCACAGAGCGGCACTTTGATCGCTTTAAGGCACTGTGGTTGACCTTCAAACAATGCAAGCTAAAATCTGCCGAATATTGCTCCTCTTTACTGTAGAGAATACGCTCAGAAACCAGGGCCGGATTGTAGAGTTTTTAGTAGACGTGGTAAAGAAATATAGAGGCATAATATAACTAAATGTTTTATTTTAAACACAAAGATAATTATTAAATAAAGACAATCTACAATTTTTCAGATAATTATTGGTTTCGCCAAATTATTAATTTTCTATTTCTATGGGTTGTCTGTGGGAAATTTAAAAAAACTGTAGGCACTATTGTTTGAATTGTTTGTACATAGCTTAGCAGCACATCGATTCACTCCACGACTTCCGCTATTTTCCGTTTTCAATAGAAAACAAGATAGCTACGCAATACGGTAAAAACTTTCAATTTCCCTGAATACTACCCTGGCACAAAAACCGATCCAGTCGAAACTACTCGTCTAAGCGGACTGAGCTCTGCATCCCAAGACTGTAACTCATCTCCTGCGCGGGATGTTATGCGCGAACTTAGCAGCTTGGGGCGAGTTACCCTGCTGTGTAATCTTTATGCTGTGATTATATAACAGTCTTTATAGTCGAACAAACCAGAGGTAATAATTCTTGTTTTTATAACTTGAGTTTGTTCCCTTTGCTTATGCCTTGTGTAGTAAAGCTGCTGTTGCTTCAGGTAGGTAGACACCACAAAAACTGCCTTCAACTGTAGCCGAACGAGTTGCCGAGGTCTTGGGCGCGCGATGAAGATAATCTGATTTCACCAGGAAGACTTTTATGCAAATGTTATCACCATTGTCGCCACTATATGATTCTATCACCACCCAGCTGGATCAACTCAAACACGTAAAATACTTTTATTTGTTCCTCACTTGTAAACATCAATTTATCAAGTCTCTGTATTCACCTTGAAAATGTTTCTTAACTGGCTAGCCAGTAAATTTTTTACTGGCTAGCCAGTTATATTTTACAAGCGTGCTCATAGATAAATGATAGCGTGCAAAGCCAGAGTTGTCTTCCTTAGTATGTGTCATATTGATGAATTTAGTTGCTTGTCAGTTTGACATTTCGAATAAATCGTAAATTTCTAGTTATTTACAAGTGAGGAACAAATAAAATATTCAACCATACACGCCAGGTAACTATTTTTACTGGCTCAAGGAGCCAGTCATCCTAATCCTATCGCCAGTAAAACCTGTTTTACCAGGCTTGTAATGTTAAATACTATAAATATTCCTTTGTTCACAAAAAAATTTTTTATTTCAGGAGCTGATTTAAAGGCATTTCACCAATGCAAGAGTGCTAAAACAACTTACTATATTACAAAATCAACAATGGCAGCAAAAAGTTGACATACATTTACACCAATAAGAGGAACGCAAGGATATTGGGATTAGTATCAACATTTAATTTATTATAAATAGTAAAAAGAATTGTGCTAATGTTATAAAAGCCACCAATACTACCTTAAAACGGAATTAAGATGTCCTTCAACTTGCCTATCGCACCTATCCACGACAAACAAAGAAAAAAAGCTTTCTAGGCTACTTGGTTGAAATTCATAATCAGCACAGTTGTTTGCTAAAGTTATGTACAGCTAGTTACCAGCGTTGTCCTTTACTCACCAGCGATAGTGTTTTGTGCCATGAGTGTGGAACGTTGTGTTATTTTAACTTAGCTGCTGACCAACTTTATATGGCTCACAGTTTTGAGAAGATTAGATAAACTCGGTTTTTGTTTGCACCGATTATTAATTGTATGCACTTTATACTTCACATGCAGTATGCTTTTATGACGTCTTGGTTTATACTAAAAAATTGTTCGATTTCATTGTTAGAAATCGATAATACAATTTTATTGAAACCAACGGACTATAAAGACACATCTTCCCGATTTTCAGAATTTTACGATGACTATCGGAACTGTACCGACTTGGCGAAAGAATTGATTTGGGCTAGAGGTAAAGTTAAAGATATCTTGTATACTTTATTACATTGTGTGTTCCTATTCTGTTGAATAGAATTTGCTTATCAATTCTTAAAAATTAAATCCAGTAACATTGTTTCAAATCTTGTCGGGCAAACACATACTTTTATTAGTTAGGTAAGCGCTAGAAAAATCAATTTTCCATTGTAAACCTTACTCTTTACGAGATGATTTCGAAAAAAGAATTTAATTTTGTGTAACTATGTTTTGAAGGAGCATAGCCGATCCTGCTTTTAAAAAAAATCTATTACAGACGACTGTACGAGATGTCCCATTTTCAACAATATTACGGGGTATCTCACTTACGAGTAAAGATAGAGAGTTGCGGTTTTCGCAATACTTTGCTACTTTTTCGTGAAAAGAAAGATGGTATAAACAAAATTTTCATAGCCTGCTTCGTTTCTGAGATACAGGGCGAAATTGAAAATGTTGCATTTTGGGAACCCCCTCGTATCTCTGTTATCAATTAACATATCGCAACGCTAAAAACTGGGTCTTTTACAGTTTATTACGTAGAATCCAGTGGCCTAGTCAGATTTTTGCTATAAGCTGTCAATTTTTAACTATAAATCAAACTTGTGTTTTTTTTAACGGTACACCCTGTATATTTTTCTTTCGTTTGATTGGAAATTTTATAAGCTTTACAAAAAATATACAGCGTGTCCCGTTAAAAAAAAACAAAAGTTTGGTTTATAGCTAAAAATTGACAGCTCACAGCAAAAATCTGACTACGTAAAGAACTATATAAGAGCCAGTTTTAGTGTTGAAAACACTTATAGGGAGCTGATTCGAGGTTTCGACCGTCACAAAATTCCGTCACGAAATCGTCAAGCTCAAGCATCACGCAGAGCGCGTATGTAGAGTGCAGTTGTGTATCAAACTTGAGTGAGTGAGTCACTTATATTAGCCCAAGAGCCAGTGGCAATTCGAGCAACGGACGTTCTGTAAGGCTAAACATTTTTTTGGTGATGAGTCATAGCATGCCAAGTACATATACAACGACCTGGCAGACATCAGCCCTGCACGTCATCATCCCTTATATTTTTGAAATTGTCAATAATATTAAAAAAAAAAACTTGTCGCTGTAAGCTTCAAATTTTAATATGTTTTAGTTCATGCATTGTGAAGTAGGAAAAAAATTGACAGGCGATTTCGATGAGCACTAGTACCTGACAGGTGAGTCGAAAGATGTGCAGTATATAGGGTTAAAATAAACTTTGTTCTGTACATTTGAAATTTTTACACATGTTTAAGTGAGCGATTTAGAAAACGTGTGTACAATGCCAGGCGGTTGTGGTCTTTGACAGGCGACGGAGTAGATGCTATGTGACCCCGAGTGAGAGACGAAAGAGTCGAAAGATATGCAGTATATAAGTCAATGGTACAAATGACATAACATTGAGATAAAATTTATGAGAAAAAAATATATTTTATTAGTTTCAATGAAAAATTAATAAGGGCGAGTTGTTCAGTCATGGATTAACTGTAATCCCAGGTTAGTTACTATGGGTACAATTGTCTCAATAATTGTATCCATAGGAGTTGACCCGGATTAAAAGTTAATCCATGACTGAACAACTCGCCCTAAGAATTTAATAATATAGCTACACACAAATTTACACTATATGTAAAATATTTAGAAAGGTATTTAAGGGAATTTAAAAATTTTAACCCTAAAGGGCTAAAAGGAGGAAAAACTGAAGAGGGGTAGGGCGGTTAAAATTTTTTTTTGCTGCGAGTTCCATTTCACAATGAAATGGGTTAAAAGCAATTTTTTGAAATTCCGCTCCGGGATGAAAAGGCGTAAAATGTGTTTTCACGAGTTCCTCAATATCTCTTAGACCCGACGAGATAGCGTGTTGGTGTTTACTTGCACATATTATGAATGCAAATACCTAGAAACATATTTTAGAATTCTGAGCTAATCAACCCCTAAAGGTGCAAATCTGGATTGGGGGTAAATTAAAGAACCCTTCGTATCTCCTATGTTTATTGAGTTAGAATACTCTTTTTTGGCATATACATGTATTTTTAAAATATTTAGAAAGGATTTTGAGGGAATTTGAAAATTTTAAGCCTAAAGGGGTAAAAGGAGGAAAAACTGAAAAGGGGTAAGAGGGTAAAATTATAAATTTTTTTCGATGTAAGTTCCATTTTACAATTAAATGGGTTGAAAGTATTTTTTTTTAAATTCCACCCCTACGGGGGTGGAAAGGGAAAAATGTGTTTTCACGAGTTCCTCAATATCTCTTAGACCCGATGAAATAGCGACTAGGTGTTTACTTGCAAAGATTATCAATGCAAATACCTAGAAACTTATTTTAGAATTTTCCCCTAATCAACCCCTAAAGGTGCAAATTTGGATTGGGAGTGAATTAAAGAACCCTTCATATCTCCTATGTTTATTGAGTTAGGACATTCATTTTGGCATATACGAATTTCTCAAGAAGGCCCTATAATGTAACAATTTTGTTTTACTTAGAAAGGTTACCTATACAAGTTCGTAAAAACGTAATTCAGGATTGTGCACAGATCAACTCCTAAAGGTGAGAATTTGGTTTCAGGGGTAAATTATAGAACCTTTCGTATTTCCTGTGGTTCCTGATGATCTTGGTTTTTGGGCATATGTGTGTTTTTTAAATCTTTAAAAAGTGGTTTAAAGTTTTAATTCTAAATTTCAGTGTGAAAGGAGTAAAAATGGGGTAAAAGTAAAAAGAAGTTAAAAAAGAGGTTAAAGGTATTAATTTTTTCCGTGTGTCCAGTTTAGAATAAAATAGAAGGATTTCCGAAATTCCACCTCTAAGTGGTGGAAACTGGTATGTTGCTACAATTTATGAATACAACATTTATTATTTTTATTCTCATTGTTATACTAAACCTATAGTTTTATCAATCTATATAAGGAGACCGACAATTACATACACATTTCCAGGGGATACGTGAAGCATAAAAGGGTTATGGAGAACTTTTTTTGGAAGAATATTGTTTCCTTTTTACCTACAATATTGTTTTGCAGCGTTTGTTAGTTTAGCGTATTGAGTGAGAGGGATGGGGGCATTCTAGAATTCGTTTAGGATTTAGAAAAAAAAAAATTTGTAGTACGAAGAACGGGTATCTTGCTAGTATAATATAATATAACATATAACGCAGTAATTCGTAGTAATAAAGCAAAACCCGACTGTACAGTTTACAAGAATGAATTGCAACTAAATTTTTCTTTTAAAATTTGTTTATTTATGGAACCAGGTATCCTTTCCTTTCCTTTTGCCTATTTTCCATCCTTTCTATTTTTGGATATAGGCCTCCCCCATCTGGTTCCAGTTTTCCCTGTTTTGGGCCGACTTTTGCCACATGAAACCTGCATGTTTCACTATGTCGTCTTTCCATCTTTTCTGTGGCCTACCTCTTGATGTATTCCCTATGTATGGTCGCCATTTCCCTATTTGGTTATTCCATCGTTGGTCTAGTATACGTTCGTTATGTCCGGCGCATTTCCATTTTTGTCTCGCTGCTTGATCAATGGCATCTATGGCTTTTGTTTTTCCCCTTATCCAGTCATTTCTTTTCCTGTCTCTAAGCGAAATTCCCAATATCTGACGTTCCATTGCTCTTTGGGTCTTCCTTATCTTGTCTAGATTTGATGCTGTGAACGTCCATGTTTGAGCTCCATATGTAATGCTTGGTAGTATACACGAGTTAAAGATCCTAATCCTCAGATGTAGAGGAATATTTTGGTTTTTTAGGATATATGAGAGTTTACCAAAAGCCACCCAGCCCATTCGTACTCTTCCAGCTATTTCGGCTGTTTGGTTTTCTTTATTTGTTTTAATTACGACCCTTCAAACTTTCCGTTAGACAAACTGTCTCACTCGCTCCATTGAGTTGACATTACGTCTCTCACTCGCGCTCACATAGCATCTTCTCCGTCGCCTGTCAAAGACATATGCTAACCAGAACCGCCTGGCATTGTACAGACGTTTTCTAAATCGCTCACTTAAACATGTGTAAAAATTGCACATCTTTCGACTCACCTGTCAGGTACTAGTGGTCATCGAAATCACCTGTCAATTTTTTTTCCTACTTCACAATGCATGAACTAAAACATATTAAAATATGAAGCTTACAGCGACAAGTTTTTTTTTAAATTTTATTGACAATTTCAAAAATATAAGGGATGATGACGTGCAGGGCTGATGTCTGCCAGGTCATTGTATATGTACTTGGCATGCTATGACTCATCACCAAAAAATTTTTTAGCCTTACAGAACGTCCGTTGCTCGAATTGCCACTGGCTCTCCGGTTATATAGGCAACGTAAGCGAACAGCTGGTAAGCACAAAGCACAAAATATTATATTGGAAGTAGAATTTATTGCCGTTCATTAGCATTAGCAAGCATAATATGGACGTTTACTACAAGTATGAAACGCCATGTGTCAAACTTAAATTCAAATTATAGTTTTTGTTCCGAAATATTGTTTTCGTATCAAATTTCATGTCGCGGTCGCGGCGACGGTAATCAGAAGATAAACAATTTCAACTGCAGACGGCGTTTAGCGTGAACACGAAAATTTTTGTGTTATGAATATAGGGCTATTCGAAACAGTGAATACCTGTGATTCTAAATAGTGAACAACTTTTCTGCTGATGATGTAATTGATATTTTAAATACCCAAACATGCCGGACGTTAATTTAGGTGTTTATGTCTGTTACAATTTTGCAACCACGCTTGGTTCAGTCCTTCTGTTTTACTTTAGTATTGAAGCGGTGTATTAGATACAGTTAGTACATATCTTAGCAACGTTGTCTGTAAAACGCAAGTTTTTATTATTAAAAGATAAAGTCGAAATTCTTGAATACTTAAAAAATGCTGTTAGTGTAACTTCATTAACAAATAAATATGGTGTTGCTAAACCAACCATCTGTGCAATTAAAAAAAGAAAAGAAGAGATTTTAGGTGCTGTTAACAATACATTTACGAGACCTGGTAAACGCAAAACGTTACGAAAAAGCGCGAAAGTAACATTCCTATATACAAGCAATAAAGTTAAACAAAAATATCAGGAATAGACGAATGTCAGTTTACAGCCAGCGACGGTTGGCTGAAAAAATGTTAAAACCGTTCGGCTAGAAATTCTTCTTTTGTATATATATATATATATTATCATAACCCTATCTACCGTTAGGTGTTAGGGTGAGCTATATACATTTCTAACGTAATATTTACATGTTACAGTGCAACAGGTCAAACATATTTCACTTAAATTTTATTCTAATCTATTTTATGTTATTTTATTCAGTTTCGTAGATTCTCCGTGCCCATTCTCTCCTATTTCGTGCCAGTCTTCTCCTCTCGTTCCATGTCATTCCCTTGTCTCTTAATGTGTCTACCATTTGACTGTCCCACGTCTTCTTCGGCCTGCCTCTTGTTCTTCTCTGCTGTGATCTTGCTTGCCATACCTTCTTTACTGTTCTCTCTTCTCCCATCCTTACTAGGTGGCCAAACCATCTTAATTGTCGTCGTTTGATGTCATCTATTACCGGTTCCACTTCCAGCTCTTCCCTTATTTTATTATTCCTTATTCTGTCTCTCCTGGTTACACCCTTGACTCCTCTTAAGAATCTCATTTCCATTGCTTGGATTTTACTTTCCATGCGTTTTGTTAATGTCCAGCTTTCACTTCCGTAGAGTAATATAGGTTTAAATATGGATTTATACGCTATGATCTTGGTTTTCCTTGTTACTTCATTTTTCCTTATGAAAGCGTTGTTTAGGGAGTAGTAAATCTTTGCTGCTGCTTCTAACCTGTCGTTTAATTCTGCTTCCATAGTTCCCGTTTTCTGTATATTCACGCCAAGGTACTTGAATGTTTCCACCTGCTCTACTTCTATCCCATCCAGTTTTATTGTTATTTCTTCGTCTTCTTTACCTATTATCATAACTTTGGTCTTATCCACATTTATTTTTAGGTTTCTCTTCCCTAGGGCCTTTGTCCATAAATTCAGGTTGTACTGTAGGTTTTCTTTGTTTTTCGCATAAACCACTACATCGTCCGCAAAGACACTTTCAGCTATCTCCACTGGCTCCAAATTACTGTATCCTACCATCAGTTTCTTTGCTTTCCCCCTCACATCTTTCATTACATCGTACATTATTACATTGAATAATGCTGGGCTGAGGACTCCCCCTTGTCTTAACCCCTCCGTAGTTACGAATTCCTTCGATCTTGTATTTCTGGTTCTGACATAGTTCCTTGTGTTTAAGTATAAGCTTTTAATACCATTTATTAGTTTCTCGCTCACTCCTCTTTTTCTTAGGCTGTTCCAAACTAAAGCTCTAGGTACACTATCGAATGCCTTTTTGATGTCGATGAAAGCCACATATATTTTATTATTAGCGTATTTCTCTATCAGTTGTTTTACCGAGAATATATGGTCTTGAACGCCCCGTCCCTTTCTAAATCCACATTGTGCGTCTTCTAATTGTCCTTCTATTGTCTTTTCTAGTCTTTTAGCTAGTATCCATTCGTATATTTTGGCTAATATGTGGTCTCGTGGGATTCTTCTTTTGTACATTTTTTAAATTATCCTAACTAGTGAACAAATCGAAAAAGTGAACTACCCTGGTTGTTATTAGTTCACTATTTTGATCGTCTACTGTAATTCATTTATTGCTAACAATAGTGAAATTGTTAAGTTCTTCGATTCCTATCGCACCGCGAACCTACACATGGATCCCGTTAGAACGGCTACCAATTTATGCGAAAAAAAAATTCAAATTTCGAAAATCTCCAACAAATAAGCTAAATTACTGTCAGTTTCAATATAAGCGTGCGCCGGTCCTTTTTCTTGTTACGAATGCCTACGGTATTTTTATTACTAATTCTGAAGATTTTACCCAACGCACGGTCATTCACGACATTAAAGCTTTACAACCCAAACATCGTGTCGCAATGTTATTACCAACAGTGGACTACTGGTGGAATATAGAGAGTCGTGAACTTATGAAACCATTTATCGAGCATTTTGTTAACGATTTGAAGTCATTAGCTCAAAATTCTCATTTCTGTTCCGCCTTAGAGAAGTTTGCTATAAACAATGTACCTGTCTCTTTGCAATCATTCCCCAATAAATTATTAAATGCTACCAAGAGTATTAATGGGAAACAGCAGCCGGGTGTGTTTGGGTTCCGGATATTTAATAGCAACTCAATGCCGAGCAAAATTTCCGTTCCTCTGGGTGAGATAAAAGACAAACAAATCCAAATGCAGAAATGGAAAAAGTTGGTGACACCGGCACATTTACATACCATGATGTTTGTTCAAGTACACGGATTTAAAATAACGCGATTGGGTTTCTCGTTAGATATGACTCTTGAAGCTATGTTTTATCAGCGCGCAGCACTTGTTGATAATGTGCGGCCTCGCTCATCATTTAATATTCCCAAAAATTCGCCATATGTCATTATTGGCCCTCATTCATCATCTTCCAGCGACGATGATGAAACTGCGGATAACAATCGGGGTACACACCAGGAACAAATTTTAAATACCAACAATTGGTAAATAATTTATGTACGTTCGCATTGTTCATTTTTAAATATTTTTTATTCGGTTTTGTGATTTACTTTTTATGTGTTTATGTTATGTATAAGATTTTTAAATATTTTTTATTCGGTTTTGTGATTTACTTTTTATGTGTTTATGTTATGTATAAGATTTTTAACGTTGATATTTTGGGTGCTTTTCAGTGCCACTTTGTATTTCTTTTTTTTGGTATAATAATGAATGCTGTAACCTGTTCATTAAGCATTACTTTGGTTTATTAGTTAGGCTAAGTAACCAACATTTGTATACTAATTTTAATTGATTTGAGTTTGATACGTAACAAACATTTGTATTTGCAGTTTTGAAAATTATAATAAATCATGTTCATTATATGTATATCGTGTTTGTTTTCAACACCCTCCGATGGTTGCAAGGATTGCGAAATCTGTGCATTTTTAGCTTTGCGATGTGTTAAAGGATAACAGAGATACGAGGTGGGTCCCAAAATACAATATTTTCAATTTCGCCCTGTATCTCAGAAACGAAGCAGGCTATAAAAATTTTGTTTATTCCATATTTCTTTTCACAAAAAAGCAGCAGAAAACCGCAACTCTCTATCTTTACTCGTAAGTGAGATACCCTGTAATATCATCGAAAATGGGACACCCTGTACAGTTATGTTAAACATCAACGTTTTTGCTTAGAGCTACTCACAATATGGACCAAAACTTAATATTTGGGCAAGTCCTATAGGTTTCAATACAGGGTGATTCATAAGTATGGCCATTAAGTGTAACGGTAGTTAGAGGACATCAAATAGTACAACTCTGCATAGTAAACTATACGTCAAAAATTAATGATAGTCTCACAAAAATTTCAAACATTCAATTGCTTAAACTGATTGATGGCCAGTGGAATGAATTTATATGAACCTGAGTTTGTACAGGTAGTTGCGGTGAAGGCGAATTTGGATAAAATCCGAAAAAAGCACTTGCTTGAGTATTTCAATCACATTTGGTGCAGTAGTTACACCCTATTCCCATCTGCTTTAGCCAGTGGTTCCAAAAGTTTGCAACCTATCCTGATATTTTTCCTTAAGGAATTAATTTTTAGTATGGCCGGACATCATAATTTATATTAAAGTCTCCATTATGATTAGTGTTTTAGTATCCGAAGTCGGTTCAAACACAAATTGTTTTTAATGTAAGATGTTCATATTTGATTAACAGGGAAATTGCGAGAATCCACTAATTTTGGTTAACACTATTATTTACAATAACTTTATATTTAAAAACGTCTTTAATATACAAGATAACACCGCCGATGTGTCTGCTGTCCGATAAGCACAGTTCATGTTGATATCCATTTATTTTGATTTATTATCAGCTAAAGTACATTTTTTTCCTATAATAATTTTCAAGGTCAACTTTCTAGGAGATAAGTTGCATTCCTGCAGTGTCCCTAGTTTTAATAATGTTGGTACATAGATTTTTAGTTCTTTTCTTCCACTAAAAAAATGATTGTCATTTTGACAGATATATGTCATAATTTAATATCGCTTGCTTCATTTTTGCATTTAAAATATTTATTGGTTTTCTTTTTTATCCGATTCTATTGATGATGATGATGATTCCATGTTTGAAAAAGAAATTTGTCAAGAATTCAAATTAAGAAACTTTGACATTCAAAATTGACATATAACCATAATTTTGAAAAAGTTCTACCAGCACGAGGTATAAAAATTTCCTAGCGTTTTAATCACATATCTACCAACATTGTAACACTTTAACAGTTATTATAGAAAAAAAATTACTTTATGTCTTGAGTAACATGTGTTTCACTTGGCATATAGCATCAGGCCGAACATTTATTATATAAATTTGCAAGGAACCTTTATTTTGAATTAGGCTTGGAATATTAAGGTAGAGGCCTTGCCATATCTCACCGACCCTGCGCAGTAATCGAAATTCTGTAAATACGTCATAAGCAAGGCTACAGACTAATCTGAAAATATCATTATTGGCAACTGAACTGTGCCAATGAGGTCGAAATTTAAACTCTCATTGAGCTAAATGGTTTAAGCTAATTATTTGTTGGGTTATTACAAAGTTACTAATGCGAGAAACGTCTTTATACTAGGGAATATTTATTCTGGCAAGTTTCTCCTCTGACTCAGACCTACAACTACCCCGCTAATGACTATTTAAATTCTTTTACTTTTATTTTCGAGGACAGCTGTAATACGTTGGTACATGCCTACATTTACCTTGCTTGTTCTTGTTTTTACTAGGTTTGTTCTTGCCGAAGTTCAGTTTCTTGTTTATATTTATTAATTTATTGTTTATATTTTTAATAACGGGATATCTTTAACGTAAAAATGGATAGTGAACGTGAGGGAGCTAGATTTTCTCCTGTACCAAATAAATCCTAACGGTTTTGTTGCGTGTATGGTTGTAAATCACTATCAAAACGCGATACAACTGTGCGGTTCCATAAGTTTCCTAAAAAAGGGGAATTTGTAAAAATTAATAATCAGAAAGCAGATCGGCGAAAGGAATGGATTCGTTTACTTACAATGGGGAAAAAAGTTACAGAAAGTATGCATGTTTGTTCTCTGCATTTTAAAAAAGAAGATTATATTCTTCCTGGTGAGTACAATACTTATTATCGTAATGATATAAATTAAAATTTATAATACAAAACCAATAACACAAGACGTAAACGCAAAACAAGTGTTAAAGTTTTGACAGTCCTTTTAGTTTTCTAATTACTTTGTACTGTTGTAAACATAGCTGCAAAGAGAAGGCATCTGAAGAAAATTGCTGTTCCAAAATGAAATTTACCAAAATCTTCAATTGCGAATGCCGCGAAAGCAAAACCTTCAGATATGAATAGGGCAGTACGACTTCTGAATAGAATGGTTAAACAAAATGAAAATTCGGATGTCGAGATGACTGGTAAGTTAAATTTGTATTTTTTACAATTTGGTCCTTAATATTTAATTCTTACTTAACAAGTGTTTATTATTTTTCAGATGATGTAGAAGCCTCGGTTCCGGGACCATCTAATTCTAATGTAAGGGTGGATGAAATCAATATTAATGACGAAAATAGTGGTTCTCTTAACCTTAATGCATCAACCCAAGTAAAAAGTGGAGACTTGCTGACATCGGTTTGTGATTTAATAAGTACAGAAAAGCAATTAAATACATTCATCGGTCTTAATTCTTTCTCTATGTTAAATAATATAGTTGAAGGAATGAAGTTGATTCGACCGGAACGCCGGCTTCAGAGACTGTCGATACGTGAGCGTGTTATTATAACTTTTATGAAATTGAAACCAAGGTCAAGTTACGCCGTTTTGGTAATTTTATTTAGGTGCGTTTCAATTACTGAGTGCAACAAAATTATTATTAAAACTATTGATATTCTAGTGTATGTTTTAAAATCTGCAATAAAATTGAAAACAAAAGAAGAAATTTCACGAAACATGCCCAAATGTTTCGAGAAATTTTCAAACACGGTCATTATTCTTGATTGCATCGAAATACCTTTGATGAAACCAAAATTGCTACGCACACGAGTAATAACGTATTCCCATTATAAACAAACATGCACGGTAAAATTTATGACGGGTGTTGCACCCGCCGGATTAATTACATTTATTAGCAAAGCTTATGGTGGACGAGTATCTGATAAGATGATTTTTGAACAGAGCGGTTTAATTGAATTGCTCAAAGAAAATGATGAAATTGTGGTTGATAAAGGATTTTTAATTGACGAAATTTGTTTTCAATATAACATAAAATTATGCCGTCCGCCGTTTGTAAGAGGAAATAAACAATTAAGGGAAGAGGAGGCAGTGCTAAATGTAGAAATTGCTAGTGCTCGTGTACACGTTGAAAGGGTAAATCAACGGATCAAAGTGTTTGATATATTTAATAAATGTCCAACTAGTTTATTAAACAGAGTGAATCAAGTATTTTTTATTGCTTGTGCGGTAGTAAATGTCAGCACGCCTATTTTGGCACTGGAAAAATTTTAATTTAAGAGAAAGCTCGAATTAACAGAAGTTTTTGCTTTTATTGTGATTTTTTTATAACAATAAGATTTTTTATTATTAGCTAAATTAGATACCTAGTCTAAGTAGCAAACTACGAAATTAATATTATCTTACTTACCGTCATGTTGTATGTTTCATAAGATTAAAATAAGCTTATTTTAGTACGAATATTTATTCATAAAGTTGTAAACCTTTTTAACAGTAATCGTATAAAATATTCACTTATAATACCATGCCCTAACTTTCAAATAAATAAATAAATGAGTAGTCAAAGTTATGTCGACTATTTTTGCTGTGGTGTCACGAATGTCCATTGCGCTTTGGTACCATTGCTAGCGCACTCGTCCTAATCTCAAGCGCAATGGACATGAGTAGTGATACCACCGCAAAAATAATCTACTTAACTTTGACTAAGAATGGTATTCGAGGGACTATTCAATTCACCTGTCATCTGTCAAAAAGTGACCAATGAAAATCCAGAATTCTGACGTTTCTTGACCAATCAAAAAAATATCAGTGGATATATCTTCCTAGAAGGTATTCAAGTGACTATTTTTAACAAATGCTATTTTTATTAGAAAAAGTCAATATTAGTGTTCTGTTACTATAGAAATTGCGTAGTTTGTTGCTAGATTTACTGAAAACAAATTTGAAAAAGTAGTTTGGTTCATTAAATAGTCCCTCGAATACCATTCTTAGTCAAAGTTAAGTAGATTATTTTTGCGGTGGTATCACTACTCATGTCCATTGCGCTTTGGATTAGGACTCGTGCTATCGCACTCGTCCTAATCGTACCAAAGCGCAATGGACATTCGTGACACCACCGCAAAAATAGTCGACATAACTTTGACTACTCATGGTATTATAAGTGACTATTTAATGAACCAAACTACTTTTTCAAATTAGCTTTCAGTAACTCTAGATACAAACTACGTAATTTCTATAGTAACAGAACACTAATATTGACTTTCTCTATTAAAAATCACATTTGTTTAAAATAGTCACTTGAATACCTTCTAGGAAGATATAGCCACTGATATTTTTTTCATTGGTTAAGAAACGTCAAAATTCTGGATTTTCATTGGTCACTTTTTGACAGATGACAGGTGAATTGAATAGTCATATACAATACCGCGAGCGGTCGACGAATTGCCGAAAATTATTTTGAAGCAATAAACACGAATAAACACTTTGACAAAAATTCATGCAATTCGTCGGCTGCAAGCGGCATTTGAAGGACTATTCAACGAACAAAATTGAAATTTCTTAGTAATTAATCAATTTTATCACGTCCTCTTTGAAAATAAAAATCTGTTGACGTAAAATAAATTGTTTGTCAAATTTGACATTTCTAATATCATATTTGATTAATTTTACAGGAAGTTAAATAAATGTCACAAGAAGAGAAAAAAATTGTCATTAAAACTCCGCTAGCGGAATTGTTGCACAATTTTACGCTGATTGGTGGCAAATGACATAAATAATAAATTATGATTGGTGAATAGTTAACTTGAAGGGGGTGAGTTGAATAGTCAGTGAAATATAGTAAGTACGTATGATAAACAGTATCTGCTAGTACTGAAATTTAATAAAGTTCTCATTCCAAATTACAAGTAGAGCTTTTTATTATAATGTAAGGTAGTGCAAGTAAATAAAAATCAATTTAGCAAAATACATATTTAATAATAATGGTGATTGATATTTGCTATTTACATGTAGGCTACTTATGATTAAAATAAACTTTTACTAATGTGAACATTTTTTAAATAAAATTATAATATTTCAACAGTAATTAGGTAATTACCGTGAAAAAATGCAAAAAGTATACAAACGATATCTACTACTTAAATGTAGTAATTGTTCTACAGTTCCCATTTTGTTACTACAAGCTAAAATATTTTAATTATGTGCATAATTAAGTACTTAAGGGTAGTAAGCAATTTACCAAATACTTATTTAAGTATGCTGATTATTATCACATATTACGTGTAACATGTGGTCAAAATAAACACGTTTTAATGTGGACAACATGTTGTTAATAAAATTACAATCCTTATTTACAGTAATTGTGAAAAAATTCTGTCGCATGAGGAAAATATACAAAATCTGTACTACTTACATTTAAAATTGCCATACCTAGTTGTATCTGTCCAAAATATGCATGGCGAGTTTTTTATTGATATACGCCATTATTTTCGAATAGAAAATTACAGTTCTTGAGCAATTCCTTAACTGTTGTTTTTCTACCTTCATACGGGCACTTGATCTCTAATAATTTTGATGGTTTTCCATCCGAAAATATTACTCCATCGGGTGAGTATCCTAGCCATAGGTTTGATTGGCACACAATAAAACCAGATTCGAAAATTACAACGTTATTTGTTTCTTTATACATTGATCTGGCTACTGGTTCATTTTCGATGCCATGTTTAACATACACATTGCTAAACCCTTTTGGATAAAAATATTTCTGACTTTTGTTTTGCCAGTCTGGATTTTTATTTGATGCATATGTAAACAAGGCATAGCTACGTGATCCAGTAATTCGAAATTGCCTTACTTGTTTCCACATGTTTTTAGATGTTTTTGTGTTTTTACAAATCTCAAACCCATTAACTTTAGATAAATCCCGTAATGTATTTTGACAGCATTCCCTCAACGCTTGATGATAATTTAGCTGCAAGTTAGCGTTCTTGGCGCAATTTAAAATTTGCATCATCATATCATTTTCGCTGTCGTCCACACTGCCTGACAGTTTTTGTGGTTCATGCCTCCCAAATCTAATATTGAAACAAGAAATAAAAAATTGTTGAAACAAATTTAAAACTAATATTTGTACAATAATAATTAATACTTGTATCGTAAATTTAATAGATATTACAATAAGCCCCGATTTCATAATAAATTTTAAATCTAATTTTAACTAAAGTAATGTTACATTGTGCGTGATGACATATGTAGCACATGCTGCTGTGCACATTCTAATGTCACTTTAGTTAAATGAAGCTTTAAATTTGATTATGAAATAGGCCCTAAACTACATTATTTACCTGTGTAAACGTAATGCATTTTGCCGATCGGTGTCGATATTAATATTTAATAATAAATTTTCTAATTGCCCTTCAACCTCTGCCGAAATATTAAAAATTTTGCGGCTTAGGAAAAATTCCTGAATGCTCCATCAGTGGTTTTGGAATGTACTGTTGTAAACTTTTATCTTTTGTCTGATTCCACAAACATTTGAGATCTGTCTGGGAAGTGACTTCCAGCCCAGTAATATTATTTCTAAAACACAAATAATTTTATATTAAACCACAATTTTGTTTTTTAACGTGTCTTACCTGTTCAGATACATAATGTTGCTACAATGTGCTTACATCTACCTACCACTTGCTCCAGCTTTACAAGAACACATCATATTTTCAATTTTCCATTGTTCATTTTCAAAAATCAAACATCCGTTGATTTCGTGTGGTGCTTCTTTTAACGCCGAAGTTTGTAGGCAAAGAGCAACGACACTTGTTTTAACATTTCTTGACTTTTGCACCCACAATAAATAACATGACTAGAGTTAATTAATTGTTCCCCTTAAATATAATTTCTAAAAGAAAATGTTGCTTGTGCATAATTGCAAATATTGAGCATAGTTAATCTATCTGCCATTATCACTTTATCACGACATTTTACTTACAACCAACCGTTTGACTGACTTCTGCGCGTGTAACGAACTTATTTATTTGTACTATTGATGACTAATACGTGGCTACTAAAGTATCATTAGAACATCTTTAACTACATTCCATAAGACTTAAAATTCTCCAATAGTTGCTGTGTAACAAATACTTAGCTACTAGAAATAGAAACTTTGTAAATAATGCAGCAATGACTTAATAGCCATTGATGTACTCACGGCTGGTGAAATTATTTATTTCTATCAAAACGGCTCTATTAAAGTCCCATTTAAACATCTTTAATTAAAATGCATATCATGAAGACTTACAATTTATCAATATTAGGTCCGTAAAATTATTTAAGAAAATACTAGAAATCTGTTAAATGCATCATTGGTATATTTACGCACTACTGATTAAATTATTTATTTATGGTAAAACAGCCCTATTAAAATCCCGTTTACACATCTTTAATTAAAGTGCATACCATGAAAGCTTAAAATATCCCAATATTATGCCCCTACAATTATTTAAACAAATGCTAAAAAACATTATTTTAAAATCAGCGTTTAGGTAGGGAAATACATAGGCTTTAAGAATCGTACCTACTTAGAGCGGCCATTTAACTAAGCTCCGCCTTCAGTTCACTTCCCAATAGTTTGATCATCCAGAACTCGTTCTTTATTTTTAAGGTGATAATGTCCAATTTGTTTATTTCTATGCACTCTTAGTGAAAATGTATATAAAGCATCCCACAACCCTACGACAATTATCATGTACGTACTGCTTAATAAATGCAATAAGTGGCGTTGAAAGAACATCGACATTAATAACCACTGCAATACCCTTCTGCTAAAGCGTTGTTGTAATGTGCGTATTTCTGTTTCTCGTTTGTGTTTTCCGTTTATGTTTTCCGTTTTCAATTTAATTGAGAACTGAATATTTTGCTGCGTTTGATAGTTTGCTTTTTTCGTGCTTATAAGTTAGTTTTTGCGTTCTTTATCTACTTATATTTCCGTTTATTATAAAAACAGTTTTTTTTAAGGCTACAGGGCTACAGCATTTTATTCAATCTGTTGTAAGTACAAGTGTCCAAGTTGAAGATTTATTGAATACTTATAAAAATTGTTTATAGGTTAGAATAAGCTGTACCCAAGATTTGCAACTTTCTGGGCTACTTTCTTATTTAAGACCTTTGCAGCCACCAGTGATACAGTAAGTAAAATGTAAAAATATAAATCGTCATAATAATTTTACTAATTTACTTTTATTTACAGATAAACATTCTAGAATAATGAGCAACGCTAAAAGAACGGTTCACAGCCAAGGGCGGGAAAAGATACCAACACAGAATTATATGCAAAAATAAATCAGCATAAACCAATCAACAAACAGTATGTAATTGATAAACTTTTAGCCGAACACGGTCACGTGGCATTGCGATTGCCCCCATATCATCCTGAACTCAACCCCATCGAAAAAATATGGGCATTAGTTAAAAAATCATGTAGCTGCTTATAATACAACATTTAAAATAGGCGGTATATGGAAATTGGCAGAAGAAAAATATAATGTCGTTGGTGCAGATGAATGGGCAAACATTCGTTCATTGTGGAGAAGATCGAGGAGGAATATCTTGCAGGGAATACATATTAGATGATGTGGAGGAACTTATTATAAGGGTCAGTGATAGCAGTGACGATTCGAATATGTATTTGTCTTCGGATGATGAAGACGATTTAGCCATTGCAATAAAATAATTCTTGCGTGCATTGTATTTGTATTTAATTTGAATTTATGTGTAATTTGTACTCGTGTAGTTGTATTAGATGATTGTATAATTGTGTTGTAATTTCATTACATTTGAATTTATTTATAATTTTTACTCGTGTAGTTGTATTAAGTGATTGTACAATTGTGTTGTAATTTCATTACATTTGAATTTATTTATAATTTTTACTCGTGTAGTTGCATTAAATGATTGTATAATTGTGTTGTAATTCCAATACATTTGAATTTATTTATAATTTTTACTCGTGTAGTTGCATTAAAAGATTGTATAATTGTGTTGTAATTCCAATACATTTGAATTTATTTATAATTTTTACTCGTGTAGTTGTATTAAATGATTGTATAATTGTGTTGTAATTCCAATACATTTGAATTTATTTATAATTTTTACTCGTCTAGTTATATTAAAAGAATGTATAATTGTGTTGTAATTCCAATACATTTGAATTTATTTATAATTTTTACTCGTCTAGTTATATTAAAAGATTGTATAATTGTGTTGTAATTCCAATACATTTGAATTTATTTATAATTTTTACTCGTGTAGTTACATTAAATGATTGTATAATTGTGTTGTAATTCCAATACATTTGAATTTATTTATGACTAGCGTTCTGCACCCAAATCGGGCCCGAAATAATTTATTTAATGCAATTTGTACAAGAGTGATCCATTTTGTGTGTCGACTTAATTTTGAGGTTAGCTATCAACAAAAAAATCCACATAAAAAAAGTCACTTATAAAAATTTGAAAACCCTACTACTCGCTTACTTGCGTCGCCCTGAGACGATTGACACCAAAATCAGCCAATTCGGCTCACGGGTTCGCTCTCACAGTGGCGTCAAGCAACTTCATTCTATTAAAGGAAGTTTGTGGGAAGACGGAGTTTTATTTTACATCTAATTCTGTTTTATTAATAATGTTTATTTTGATAAACAAAATTTTAAGTTTTATTAAATTTTAATTCAAATGATTTAATTTTATCAAATAAACACGAAATATTGACACAACCTATTTTAAATTTCGCGCCTGCAAGCTAGCCTGATGTTTTTAGGTTGTACTGAAAACACCATTTGGGCGTCTCGCTCTACAGTTTTCGCCCTTGCTCTACTGCGCATTTGTGGTCCCTGAGATATGGCAAGACCTCTAGTAGATGTCACCGCACTTTAAATTGATTGTGTTTACAGTTAGTTATGTTCCTTGTCTGTAATTGTAAGCGTACGTTTCTGAATTGTTGAGTTTTGAAATTTATATCTATCACAATATTTAATTTTTTAATCACACCAGCTTATAATATTTTCTGTGGCTTCTTATCTGATCGCGCGCTTTTTGCGTCCTTTCCTTTTATTTTAGCGTCAGTTGTGTTTTCTCTATAGACATTTTTATTTCACCCTTTTGGCTTCTTACTATAATGTATTGCTATGAAAATTCGTGTACTATAATACACGTAAGTAAAAATTGAAATTAGTGATTTAATTTGCCAATAACTGATTTGCTAGAACAGATGTCCTTTACACCTTATAATTTATTTAGGTACCTGCCTTTGCAAGTAAAATTCATTTATTAAGGGCGAATTTTTCACAAGCATGGAATTTTAAGAGACTCCTGTTTTAAGCGTAAGTAACTCAGCGTTCATAAAAACATAACAAATAACTTCTTTCTGTTTCGTGCGTTAAGCATAGCAATAATAAAATTAAATGACGATTGAGAACAGAAAACTTTGTTTTATTTACTGATCATTTGAAACTCCAATTTTTGCGAATTTAATCGTTATAATGTAGCTCAACATTACAAAGTAAACAATTCGCAAGCTAAAAGAACACTAACTTCTTTGTTCGTATGCCACCCTCTGGTTGATTCCTTCAGCAATTGGAATTTCCAAGATATCCGCTGATCTAACTACTTTTAAAGACCAAATTCTTTGAAGAAACTGTGTAAGTTGCTCTAAAAGAAAACACAACAGCACAATTTCGATAAAAAAACCATCGTACACGATTGATAACTATTTAATTGCACGTAAGTGACTGATTCAGAAAACAAAATTACAAAATGCATCACAAAAACAAAATAAGGTAACCTCTAAATGGACGTGGGCGAACATGGGGTCCTCGAAAAAATAAATGGTACAACAGTTTTGTCTTGGTCGAAATTGACGTAAGTTTAATAAGAATTGGAAAAAGACGCTTGCAATAAATAGAACACTTAGCTGTCGCTAATTAGGAAAGATGCATCAATTAATTACATAAAAACCTTAGATCTAAATATAAAACTAACTGAATCATTATCTTTAACACATTCCGAAGAACATATGTACCAAAGATCATATATGTCCTCAACCAAGCCTTGTTAAAACGGTTTTGGCAAGTATAGGGATATGCCCCACACCAAATCCATATGTACTGCCGGAAAAATTGTTCCTCAATCTTGCTATACGTCTATAAATGTTATCTAACAGGGGGAAATTTTATTCACGAAGATGTGTACATATAGCTTAATGTGACACTGCCTTAAGTCACGCCTTAAGTGAAGCAATCCAACAGCTCTGCCAGTGGATGAAAGCTTCAAAATGTCCAAAAACACCTCCTGCAAGCAGGTGCCTGATTTGCAACTTTCATGGATTTCTCTATGAAGAATCTTTGGCGAAAAGTGTTGTAGCAGCTCTAACCTCACTGGTACGTAAATTTGCAGCTTTCCAGTGTACAACACAGTCACCTACAGACTTAAGTTAAGACATGCCTAGATTTTTATAGGTATTTCTTTCCAAGGCCTACCCTAAATGAATTTTTTTGCAACACACTATATTTTAGTACTATATTTTTCCTAATCGGAATGGAAAGTCAATGCAAAGAATTTTGTAAACGGAGAATCGAAATATTCTGTATCCGCTGGATACGTTGATACGTGGCATATCTTTTTTTGTAAGCGTTTATCTATTAATATTTTATTTCTTTTAAATGTGGAGATATGATAAAAAGATCAGAGACAAACAAAATAGTCAGTTTTATTAGTCTTAAGTTGGGTGTCAATGTATACTAAATTATATGAATTTTAAGATGTTTTCTGAAACATCTATCTTTTTTCTTATAGTTTTATACAAACACGGTTTCTCAACCGTTCTAGCATATTTCCACTATTTCCTTCTTTCGCCATTTTGTAAACTTTTATTTCTATCTATTGCACTGGATACGTGTGTATCATTTTATATTTACTTTTGCTTCACGTTCCAATACCTATTAATAATTATACCAAGGCTCAAATATGATATTATTATTATTATTATTATATGCTTATTTAATTCAAATGTCGAAATTTTAACTTTATTATCAATCAATTGAATTATATTTCAAACTGCATGAGCACTCTTTGCTCAGGGTATGGTTCGCCAAAATCTAGTTAGTCGTTTATTGCTATTTTATTTTTATTTGAACTGCAATTACTGAATGTCACTTGCTGTCAACTATTATTTCCAAACAGTGTTTAATGACACTTTTCAATCAATATGACATAAATAAAATCCTTTACAACGGTTTTGACTGTATGATATTACGATAAGTCTTCAATTATATCTTAATAAACTTTTCTATTTATTTCTTATTTCAGAATTACCTCAAAACAGTTTAGTGTTCACCCACCTGGATTTCTTACTTTGCAGACCAACTCAGAATCACCTTGGTATGATCCTGTCCTGTTACCTGTAACCCTTCACTCCTTTGCTACGACACACTGGTCACTATTCTACAGCCTCCTTATCCGCAACACCTCAAGATACTGGCTGTCACCTATTCCTTCTCTAGCCCTGCACAACTGTCACTCCTGCAATCTCCTTCTGTCCAGCTCCTCACGGGTAAGTCTATTTCCTCATGTAATTGTAAATTGACTGCATACTGCCTTAGGTCCATCCATCTCCATCCACGTCATCAACCGTCAGCACAATATAACACCTTCAAGAACTCCCCTTGTCAATACAGTCCAACTGGTCTCCTCCAACTGGTTCCAATCCAATGAGTTCCCGCTTCATCAGGATACGTCCACGAAAAACTCCAACCAATAATAATAACCCTCCAATTAATGTAACTCCTTATTCCTTGTATTGTAAACTCAATTATATCCAATTCTTATTTTTCTTGCTTCTTTTACTTGTTAATATTGTAGTCATACCATATCATACATTTATTTAATTAAGTTTTATTTTCTTCTCATATGTTTCACTTGCTTTTACTTTCTACACATTTATTAGTAACCCTTTTATATTAATAGCATTTAAAATAGAATAAATAGGGTCAAAATCAAATTTATTTTCACCAAACCCAAATTTACACGTTGTTTTTCAAAGTTGTTGTTTTCCATAATTATCCAATTTTTATTGCTATTCTTGACTACCATTATTCCTGCCTGCTACATGTTATAAATAAATTTGAATGGTGCTCACTTTATACATTGTTACAAATAGAATTTTATTCTGTCATATGCAACATTCAACTTTGTATTTATTATTAATTCTTGTTACCATCATCAAGTAGTACTCATTATGTAATAACTTTCTTTTAAAATTTACTTTGAATCTTTGAGTTTCCATTATTATTCAATTAAATAAGCAATCATTAACACAATTTTCCACACTTTATCATTTCAGTATAATTACTGTATTGAACTTTTCATTTTAAATTCATGTAAATAAATAACCGTATTTAATGTAATACATGGCCTCTATATACCATAGCATAACTCCTCAGATTAAAAAATATTTTTTTTCTTTTGTAAACAATAGTAGTTTGTATACCAAAGCACTGAAGTATAACTTTTTATCACGAATGTGGATTTAGTTGCCGAGGCCCGTAGGGCCAAGGCAAATAAACCACATGAGGGATAAAAAGGAACTTCAGTGCCGAGGTGTACACTATGTTTTATTTGAAATCGAGAAATCGTGAAATTACAACATTTTAACCAACTTTTGTAGGTTATGTTCGGTCGATTGGCGTTTATCTGTCGCCTCGCCACCTACAAAAAAGTCGTAAAACAATGGATTACTTCACTGCCGATTTCTCGAATTTTAATGACGATTTCGGCGTACTTCACTGCCGATTTCAAATAAAAATCTTTTTCTTAATCTGCTTCCAACAAGAACACTCACTTATAATACCATGAGTAGTCAAATTTATGTCGACTATTTTTGTGGTGGTGTTACGAATGTCCATTGCGCTTGGGTACGATTAGGACGAGTGCGCTAGCACGAGTCCTAATCCCAAGCGCAATGGACATGAGTAGTGATACCACCGCAAAAATAATCTTCTTAACTTTGACTAAGAATGGTATTCGAGGGACTATTTAATGTACCAAACTACCTTTTTCAAATTAGTTTTCAGTAAATCTAGCAACAAACTACGCAATTTCTATAGTAACAGACCACTAATGTCGACTTTTTCTAATAAAAATCGCATTTGTTAAAAATAGTCACTTGAATACCTTCTAGGAAGATATATCCACTGATATTTTTTCGATTGGTCAAGAAACGTCAGAATTCTGGATTTTCATTGGTCACTTTTTGACAGATGACAGGTGAATTGAATAGTCAATAATATTTTCTAACATTCTTATTTACAAAATATAACTTCATAACAATTACTAATCTACTCTGTTTCCATAGAAACATTTTAAAATTCATCGAACAAACAACAACTCTTGCATACTTACATTTCTACACTTTGTATGGATATATCATTGTAATGTGAAATCTGCTTCTTATGTGACCATCTTTTTCATTTACTAACTCGTATGTATTATTATTGTTGAATATTTTCTGTTTTGATTTACTTACTTACTTACTTAATTCATCCTCATCTACCTTACGGTGTAGAGGTATTGGAGTAGAAATTTCTCCATGCATTTCGATCTCGTGCCATATTTTCTGCTTGTCTCCAGTTGATCTTCCTCTTCTGTAGTACTTTTCCTACTGCATTGTTTCAGGTCCTTCTCGGTCTTCCCCTTTTGCGTTTTTGATCAACAGCCGCTTTCCATATTTGCTTCACTATTCGTCGTTCATCCATTCGTTCGAAGTGGCCATACCACTCTAATTGTCTTCTTTCAATTTTGTTTATGACGGGTTCGACGTTGCACCACTCCCGCACAGTATTATTGTTAATTTTGTCCATTCTAGTTACTCCCGTTACCGCTCTGAGAAAACGCATTTCACACGCTTGAATTTTGCTTATATTTTTATCACTTAGCGCCCAAGTTTCGCATCCATACGTTAACACGGGTACATACACACTGTTAAACACTCTTATCTTTGTGTCCATGCTTACCTCCTTTTTCTTAATAAATGTTCTATTAAGAGCATAATAAACTTTTGTGGCATTCATTATTCTGCTGTTTATTTCCGGTTCTAGCTCACCCCGCGTGTTAAGAATAGATCCTAGATATTTAACATTTTCCGCTTGCTTGATAATCTTGTTTTTTACTTGCACACATACTTGAATTTCGTTCCTTGATATTACTAATACTTCGGTTTTTTCGACATTGATGTTCAAGTGATATTTACTAAAACCATTGTTCCACGTGTTAATGTTGTTCTGTAAATCCATTTCCGAATTCGCTACAATAACCAAGTCATCAGCATATAGTAGTTCCGACACCAGCACTTGTTGAAGAAATCTGACACCCACACGTACTTTTTTGCAGTGTTGATGACATTCTCTGGCTATTTCGTCCATCATAGTAATAAACAGGAGAGGGCTTAAAACTCCTCCTTGCCTCACATCCAATTTAGTAATGAACTCCTCTGACTGTAGATTATTTGTTTCACTTGCTTTTACTTTGTACACATTTATTAGTAACCCTTTTATATTAATAGCATTTAAAATAGAATAAATAGGGTCAAAAATCAAATTTATTTTCACCAAACCCAAATTTACACGTTGTTTTTCAAAGTTGTTATTTTCAATAATTATCCAATTTTTATTGCTATCCTAGACTACCATTACTTCCTAATTCTTGTTACCATCATCAAGTAGTACTCATTATGTAATAACTTTCTTTTTAAAATTTACTCTGAATCTTTGAGTTTCAATTATTATTCAATTAAATAAGCAATCATTAACACAATTTTCCACATTTTATCATTTCAGTATAATTACTGTATTGAACTTTTCATTTTAAATTCATGTAAATAAATAACCGTATTTAATGTAATACATGGCCTCTATATACCATTGCACTATATATTTGGTTTTCGTCGTTTTATATTTGGCTGTCACCTTGTTTCAGATATTGAGGTCTCATAACTTATTAGTGTATGATTAGATATGTCAAAACCCACGTTCTTTTAACGATTACGCCTAACCTCAATTCAACAACAAAAATAACACTTTATTCACTTTATAGGGTCATAAAATATTAATTTCAGATATACAAAAAAATAGACCGTATCATACTCGTATATGCGGATTTGGATTTTGCAAATAAAATATCTTTCATTGTGTAGTTTATACAGGCGCGTAGGAGCGTTTTCTAGACTGCGGGAGCCATTCTATTTTCAATAAAGACTTACACTTCTAACTTGATCCATTAATACGAGCTATAATATTTCTGATTTCCTGATTATCAATTTTTAGTTTTATACTATAATAGTATATTGTATAGTCACTGGTTACTTAATAAGTGCTATTTTATTTAAAAAAACACTGTACCATAAAAAAATTAATTAAACAATGAACAATGTTTATTATCAGATTTTCACATAAGCAAAGAATACACATGAATAAGCAAACTTAAATAAATATAGAAACGAGTTTCCGAAAAATAAAAAGGGTATAAATTGAAGATTAAAAATAATAAAACACAAATACAAAAATAAATTTAATTAAGAAACTATCATTTAGAAACCTGTACCAAAATCAGAAATTCTAGTTGGTAAAGCACCTACTAATGTTCCACATAATAAATCAATAAATGTATGTTATCTACTCCAGCGGGATAAGTAACGCATTACGTCACTCATTTGACACTATTTCAGTTAGGTAATGAAGCTCATTACACCACTCAGTTATGTAATGGTTTCATTACGCAACTGAGTTGTGTAATGACTTCATTGCGTAACTGAAATAGTGTCAAATGAATGACATAATGACATTTGCCTACTAAAATATTTTGAAAATGACATCTGACATTTCTCTTAATGCACTTTTTTAAATTTTAGGCAGTCGTAGATAAAATTTTGTACAATACATGTGTGATAATGCATCATTAATATACTTGTGAACTTACATAACTCGTGCTACGCACTCGTTTGTAACTTACACACACGTATATTAATGATGCTGTTATCCCACTTGTATAGTAAATAACTATTATCAAACCCGCGACAATCGGTTGTTCAAAAAGGCGGTTAAAATCTTAATAGTAGGCATCTTTTGGAAACAACCTTGCAGTTGCACGGCAAATACCCGATAAGAAAAGTGTTGTTATAATAGTCTCATTTCAATTATATCCGACCACACCGATTACTTTCTGGAATAGTGAAATTTAATATCGTTCACTCGGCGGCAATAAAAAATAAGGCGATTTACAGACGCGGGTTTTAATTACAATTCAAGTTCATATATGTTCATGTTAGTGGTTGCAAGAAATACGTAAAATTATAAATTATGATGAAACTATACTGCGTCTCAGGGTGACTAGACAGTACAGGGCCTTATGGCAAACAGCGATGCCATATGTCTCCACAAAAGTGTTCTGTAGAAAATATGCCCCCATCACAGACAAACAAATCCGGCTATTGTAATAGAGACAGCTTAACTATAATCCCTCATTACCTGGTACGTTTTGTCAGTGGCATTCAAACAAGTTTAAGAACGAAACAATTACGTACAGTAGGATCTCCGTTATCACAAACACATAATTCTTTTAATCGGAACTTGTCATAGTTTTTTAATGAGTAAAATTAGGTTTTAACAAGCATAAAATTCGCCAAATTTAGCGGATTTGATAGCCGGTAAAAATAAATAAAACGAATATGTGTTTCACGGCAATCGAGTTTATATATTTAAAATAGAAATTGGAAAAAACAGTAACTGATTATAATTTTTAATTGTAAAGTTTAAAAATAGTACAATTCGTGTATCACTACTCGCTGTCACTATTGTTCGCTTCACTATTAATGTCACTATCACTATCTGCATCATTTATATTTATAATAATTGGTTCTATATCTTCTAACAAATTATCGACTTCCCACATTGTCCTTTCTGTCGCTATTACGTGATTTACATAGTTATTTCATTTTTCTGGCGTAACTCGCAAATATGCTTCACTGATTAAATTTCGGACTTCATTCTCCTTAAAATTCGTGTTATGTCCGGCTACGTACCTTAAAAAAAATCCGCTTAATTGTGCATTAAATTTACTTTTTAAAGATTAATAATAAATAATTAAAAAATATGGTGATAAATCGTGGATGGTATAATTTTAAATAAGAAAATTATGGACAATAAACTAATTAAGCAAAGGATGTTTAATTTAATTATGTATTTATAATATCTTGGGTGTCGATCTTTGATAACATTAAAAATTTATTTAAATGACATTTTGGAAGCTTTTGCTGCATTACAATTCAATAAATGCCAAAATTAAACAGTGTTTACGACAATATTTAAATTAAATACCTTTTTACTTCACTCCACACCAATTCTATAGGATTCAGTTCGCAATGGTAGGGCGGGAGTCTCAAGATCTTCACATTGTGCCTTTTTGCAATTTCTTCTATTTTATACCCATCATAGTTTCGTTTGAAGGTATTAACTACTTCCAACAATTCGTTTTTTAAATAGTCCTCTTCAACAAATAAATCTTTAGACCGAAGCCATGCCTGAATTTAGGCTTTATTTGAAGTTCTGTTCGGAATTTGCTCTAACTTTCTACTGTGGTAAGACGCATTGTCCATAACAACAACAGTTTTTTCTGGTAGATTCGGAATCAACTGATGTTCGAACCACTTTTCGAATTTGGGTCCATCCATTTCATCATGGTAATCTTGGGTATTTTTCTTAGCCAAAAAAGTCAGCTCTGCTCCATCAATAAACCCGTTTTTGCATCCTGCATGTAACAGGACAAATCGTGGACCACGAGTTGTAGGAGCTTTCAAACCTGTGGTCAATCCACGAATAAATACATCCCGATGCGATTTAATCGATTTATCGACCCATTCTTTCGATACACTATGTCCGATATTTACCCACGATTTATCCAAATACACGATATTGTATCCAACTTCACGATTATTACGAATTTCGCGTAAATAACGATGACGCCAAGAGATTATTTCTTGCTTTTCAATTAAAATAGATTTTCTGCCACGCTTTTCATACACAAAGTCCATGTCACTCAGTATGCGATGCATTGTTGCGCGCGAAAAATTAGGCAAATTTGCATTGACATTTACTGCAGCTAACACAGAATTTATTGTAGGCGGTATCTTGTCCCGATAAAACTGATGCACTATTCTGCGAATGTCACTCTTCATTTCTCCGTCGTATTTGTTTTCACGAGATGTAACAATTTTGCGCTTTTTGGGCCTTTCTTTTGGAGGAAGTAGTCCAGCTGGTGAAGTGTACTCTTGTCTCACGTTGTAAAGCTTCTTTTCACCCACGCCACTCATTTCGGACACTTTTTTGATTATAGTGGATATCGAATCGTTAGTTTGATTTAAATGGTAACTGACGAGATTCATTACTATTTGCTTTTCTGAAACTTGCAAAGATGGTCCACGTTTCCATTTAACAATTTCCTCTATTGAGCGGTCAAAACAACAATAAAAGCACTAACAATAGATAAATGTATAGAACACTATGCAAAAATAATCGCAAATGGAATATGTCAACAGGCTCTGAGAACAGAAGAAGACTAAACATATTTTGTACAAAAATTACCCTAATGGCTTATTAATTTATTTTGCATTAGAAAGTAGTTATGAATCACTCAAACTTTTGGAAGTACAAATTTGTACCCTCATTATGGTTGTAATTAAGAACCAATTTGATGCATACAGCAGACCTTAAACATGATGTGCAGTAAATTACTTTAGTTTTAAAAATGATAAGATATAGGTATTAATTATTTATAATCTTCTATACAGGGTGATTTATAATAGGTGTAAAACACTTTACTATCTTGTTCCGGAAGTAATTTTAAGATAAAAATGTCATATGGACATCGGTCATATTCCAATTTGTTTTTACTTATGTTTTGAAATTGTTCTTTAATAATCATTACTAATTCACTAAAATTTAAATCTGTTGTAGTTCTGTAACTAATTGGAATATGACCTATGTCCATATGACATTTTTATCTTAAAATTACTTCCGGAACAAGATAGTAAAGTGTTTTACACCTATTATAAATCACCCTGTATAAATAATGGTTTCTGAATTACAAATTATACTTTCTCAAACTGATTAATCTGAACTACAAATGATGCTTTCTGAATTAAAATTTTGCGTGAGAACTTATTGGGAACTTCTGGTTTTCGTCTATTTCGGTCAACTTATACCATCACCCGTTGCATAGAACTGGCAACGTCGGAGCGAAATTCCCATAAGGAAAGCATTCCCTATCCTCTCCACGCTGTCTTGTCACCCTGAGACGCTCTATAGCTCTAAGTACTGCGCTAAAATTTTTTCTACGGCACGGTATCTTGACAACCACCTAGTGTTTGACAATTGAGTTAATTTGTAAAATTTGTCCCCATTGTTAATCAAATCATATATTTGTTTATATTCGTGTATTCTGATTACGCTGTTTCTAAACCAGTTATAAGATTCTTTAATTAGAAAATCTATTTCGTCCGAAAAAAATCTGAAACCTTTGAGACACAGTAGTGGAGGCTGTGACATATACACTTAGCTAAAACCAAATTATCCAATTTTAAATTAGTTTTTAAGAATGTATAAAGTGAATGGTGCTTTCCAGACAAGTTAGAAGCACCATCTGAACCAATCCCAATTAAATTTTTTAAATCTAAATTAATACCGTAAAAAAATGTCAAAATTTCATTATAAAGATCTTCAGCTGTAGTATACACCACACGCAACAATGTTAAAAGTTGGGTAATAATATCATTTTTTGATTCTGAGTAATATCTGATGTTCACAAATAACAATTATTCAGTTGAAATATCTGTCGACTCATCAATGATGAGCGAAAAAGGACTACCCTGTATATCTTTAATTAATTTTAACTTTCTTAATAATAGCTGAACACTTGGTACGATGCAAATGTCCATATGATATTTGTATCTTAAAATTACTTCCGGAACAAGATAGTAAAGTGTTTTACACCTATTATAAATCACCCCGTATAAATAATGGTTTCTGAATTACAAATTATACTTTCTCAAACTGATTAATCTGAACTACAAATGATGCTTTCTGAATTAAAATTTTGCGTGAGAACTTACTGGGAACTTCTGGTTTTCGTCTATTTCGGTCAACTTATACCATCACCCGTTGCATAGAACTGGCAACGTCGGAGCGAAATTCCCATAAGGAAAGCATTCCCTATCCTCTCCACGCTGTCTTGTCACCCTGAGACGCTCTATAGAAACAGATATTTTTGAGGGGGCCAGGCCCCTCCGAAAATTATTTGAGGGGGCCATTGGCCCCCGTGGCCCCTGCGGCTCCCACGCGCCTGAGTTTATATGAATGAATTCTAAAAATAATTTTCCTGACGCTGAAGTAATAATTGGCACCTAGTTTATGTGTATAAGCTACAGTGCATAAAATAACTCGAAACCACAGAATGTATTACTGTGATTCATAATCGCATAAATGCACCATCAATTAATGTTATGGCTGATATATCTTAAATTATCAAGTAATTTAGGCAGCGTCGCAGTAGTATAAAGAAAATTTAGGATTTTCTTTAGTAATGCTAGTGCAAAATTACAAGAAATTGCTATTACTAAAAAATTTTTTATGTTTTAAATACACAAATTAGGCTGCAAAAACTAGTGTTAGTCAACCGCCCTGGTGGCATAGTGGTTAGAGTGGCGGACTAGTAATCACAGCGATCAGCGGTCCCGGGTTCAAACCACGGGGGAGGCACAAATTTACGTAGAAAAACGTACAATATCAGTCCTTCTCAGGAATAACCAGAACACCCTAGACAGTGGAAAAAGTACGAAAAACATATCCTAGTGTTAGTGATTAAAATATGTCGCCCTTTGTTGGACAACGCACTGCTACATATTAGTGTAGAATAACTAGATGCACCACTAAGTAAATATAAACTCCTGTTATATGACGGATCTTTCTTAGATTTGATGAAGATATTGCTACTTCACAGAAAAAATTCTTTAGCGAAGCTGGAATCTAGGGTAGCAAGCTCATTATCATTTCCCAATACTGTATTAAGATTGATATTATTTGCAACTGCAATAGGTTTCTAAGGAGTTCCTGGTTCTTCTGATTTTTTTGCTTGTCGTTCAGGAAATCATGATAAGAAATGCAATTTTTTGGTCACCAAGAAAGACATCAATATCTGTTGCCAGGAAAATATTTTCAATAAACCTTTTGATATCGCACAATGATCTTGTTCGTCGGGGCAAAAGTTAGCTCGGAAAAATAGATGTTTTTGTACATGCAGCTACTATCAAGCAAACAGGGTGCTAGTGTTGTGAGTGAATCGTTCCATGGACGTGGCAGCTAGGATCTAATAGTTTCCAAGCTTATCCACTTGAAATTCCGTCTCGTTATTGTGCAGTGAAATTTCATTTCGACCCTGTAAAACAACGTTCGACGCTAACGCAGGCCTAAAAACCTCCTTTTCATCGACGCCCATTTCCGACTCCTTGAATTGCAGTTAGCTGTCGTTGTCGATTCATGTCTTTGTTTACAAATCGTTGAGGCCGAGGGCCTGACAAATTCTCGTCCAGTGTTGCTAATTAGTTACTGCATCCAGCTAAATTTAACCTCAGTGTAGTAATACAAGTGGTGCAATAATTAAGAATTTAACGCTGAATTAGACTGAAGTCTTAGCACATCATTATTGGGGAGTGTAGAACACCTTTTTCAGTAGGTTGTGAACTGTAAGTGACATCACCACAATCAGGTAGGTTAGGATTTTGGTTTCAGAATTTGCAGTTGTGATTGTCGAGAATAGCCTCCCTTGAATTTCACCCTTGATAAACGCATCAGGTAGTGCCCACATAAATATATGAGTTTGTCGTCGTATTTTTCAAGTTTGAATGTGCTTTCGCTTCCGCAAGCAAACCTTTCTTTCACCATACAACCGACCTCTTCGCAGTAAGATCATTTTCGAATATTTCAGGATCCTTACTTGTCATAAAGAGATTTTTCCTGTAACAGGTAGCAGCTTACGCTGATTGGTGTCAGGCAGGGATTCTCAAAAATTTTTCCTCGAGTAGTCCTTGATAAAATTAAAAAAACTATATAACTGGGCGCGTATTTGGTTAGAACCACTTACTTAACATGATATCGTAAAAGCGAGTGAAGAGTTTTTAATTTCGACGGAAGTACTTAACTGTGTGAGATGTTCACAACTTAATAAAGGCAAAGTAAGCTATAGGATTATGTAAATTTGGTCTTGTGTATGGAATCAAATATCACTGACTTGAATTTTTTTTCCATGTGAAAAATATTAATAGGCATTCGCAATCCATCAAAATAGAATTTGTAAGACGTTCTCAAAACTTAATAACATTGGAAGAAGTTCAAAAGTTGTTTAAATTGTTAAACCGTTTTGTGTCAATAGGTTTCAATATAAATTGCCTATTAATGTTCACAATTTAATAAAATCCTTAATCCTATGTCTGTAATGTTTCACCCTGCTGACTTTAATTTTAGTCCTGGAAATTAATTCTGGCTTCCATTAATTTTGAAAAGGCTCAAACAATTTTGTTAATTTCTACCTCGAGTAAGCTCAATCGAAGAAAGATTCACCCAATCTCAAATGTATATGGTCAAGAAAACACAATTTATAAAACAACGGTATAAGATTTTTATCTATAATTGTACAAAATAATGCTAATTTTTACGAACTGCTATAAACATTAAAAAAATTACATTTGTTCCTGGAGTCGCATTTTTTATGTTCTTGATCCAATCAGGACGTATGTGTCGTTGGCTGTTATCTTGGACCTGGAGCGAAGTATGTATGCTGCCTTGTGTAACTTGCGACCAAAGGGATAGGCGTGGCCAACGAATGCGGAAGTATGTTTAAGTTCTGCCTTCTGCAAGGACACTTATAAAAATACAAGAAATGCAAGTTACATGTTACTCCAGGGAAGCGCATTAGCTGGTGCGGATAGTGGTTGTGCCTTAGGATGGCGATGCGGTACTCCAGGAGTAACGGCAACTTGCGATTTTACCTGGTACAATTCGCCCGCTAGCGGCCGATGGAATTGGCGGCTCCACGTTTGTGTCGGAGCCGGCCAATTTGCCTTTGGACAACGGCCAAGAAAACGTTGCGAGTCCTACAGGTAAGTTAATTATTAAGATATAATTTTCTTGCTGCCATTGGTAGTGTCGGGGACTTGGAGTTTTAAATTGACAGGCAGTGCTATAGGAGACACAGAACGGTTTAAGGAAATGCGTTAGGGGACAGAAAACGCTGTCACATTCTAATGCAAAAAAGAGGAGTAATGGGAGAAAGTCTATGGACTCACGTTGGACTGGCCGAAATCGACGGAGTCAAGCGACTCAAGATATTTAAAATGGCTGTGAAACCTGCTTTTAAACTCTCCGTTCCGTGTTATCGGTACAGCCGCTCTGGGTGGTGATTACTTCTTGCTGTCTTAGCGCATAGCGGGTGCCTGATTTGTTATCACCAGCTCGAACGCAAGTTAAATGCAACGCCCGATTAGGCGATGTACAAATTAAAAAAAAATTGGTGTATAATTAAAATTTTCTGCAGTCGCTAGCGTTACATGTCTACTGACAAAAATACTTGCAGCATGTACCACGGTGGGTACATTGGACAACATAATTATAATAGAAAATAAAGTAAAAATATAACAATAAGGTAGGTGTCACTTGATAGTAACACTAAAAAATTTAATAGCTGCTGACTCAAAAACACACTATAACTTCACGTAGCTTAACTGCAAATGAAGTAAGTGCAATTGTACAGGCATCTTATTATAGAGCTCACTAAGCCATTCGTTGATAGAGTTCTAAGTAGGGTAAGGCCATAAATTGTGGAAACGCTTATGTACCAATTTAGGATAATCCCATCTGTTGTATCTATGTTTTTAAGGGTACCTTCTCTTCTAGAAATATATAATAAGAACTAAAATAACAAAATTAATACGTGGCCAAAAATATTGTTAGTGATACAAACATTTGTGTGACAGTACATTGTTATATCCGGTGGACCCTAGTGGTAGTTGATTGAAGTACCTATTTGTATGTGAGTGAAAACATGAAATTTTCTTTTTAATTTATAAATACATATAGGGCCTATATTAATAAAGTCACAAAATTAAAAATTTGTAAGTTGAATATCACCAAAATTATCGAACGTCAAAATTGATTAAGAATCAACTAGACTCCTTTGGTAGACATAGGGTTAAAATTAAAAATTTCCGCATTGATGGAATCAAAAATCGCTTATTTCACGCTGAAACATGTTTGCAATGTGTAAAATATTGAGAGACATTTGCACTCTGTCAAAAGAAAATTTTTAAATTCTTCAAGATTTAATAACATTGAACATAGTTTAATCGTAATTTAAATTATATAAATCATTTAGTAGGAATAGAGCGAAATATAACTTACTTCACAATTTTCTTAAAAGGAAACATTTGAGAACGGTTGGAATTACATCTATAAAATGTTCAGAATCTATCGGAATAAATCAAACGGTTATTTTAACATTCAAAATTTGTTTGTGGTATTACATTCAAAATATTAACAATATTTCTAATCTACGGAAATAAATTGTATAAAACATTTAAGTCTTACTAAATTAGAGGAAATGAAATTAGTAGTTTTTTTAGGTTTCTTCACCTAAACATTCATTTTAAGTGGAAAATACTAGACATCTGAAAACTGTCAGAATAAAATTTGTAAGATGCCCAAAGCATCTATTGAAAAGAATGCAATGTTTTATAATAATAGTACATTGGGT